>JAABKJ010008762.1:0-11372 GCA_011634705.1 Andricus grossulariae | reverse complement strand
ACAAAGTTATTCTTTAATGAATATTATTTATTTATTAAAAGTATTTTTTTATTATTGTTTGAGGTTAAAATAACAATAAATGAAAAATATATTTTTGGATGAAAAATTAGGTTTAAAAATGTGTATAGTATTTTTGAAAAATTACAAAAAACATTTTCAAAAAACGAATTTTTAATTTAAAAAAAAAAAGAAATCACGATAGATACCATCTTTTTTTTAGGAAAATTGAATTATTTTAAAGCGAAAATTTTCAATTTTATAAGATTACAAAATATTATAAAAAGTTCGAGTAAGTTTAGGAGATTTTTCAAACTTTGAATAAAAGATGCTTTTGAAGAATTTTGGAAGGTTTAAAGACAATATTTTTTTATATAATCATTTTTAAAAAATAGACTATTATGTATCTATATATATATATATATAATTATATTATTATTCAAAAAAAGTTTTTTTTTCAAAAAGTTATAAAAGTCTTTGATTCTTAATTTTTTTAGCCTTAGAAGTTTTGAAAAGTTTTAAAGAATATTAAAAGATTTCAAGAGAATAAATCAGTTTGCTTAATATTCGTAGGCAAATTTAAAACGATTTGTCATTTTGAAAAATGAATTCCAAAAAAAAACTTGAGAAAGATTTTAAAACATTTCAAATAATTTCCTCTAATTTCAAAAAAGCTTGTAGAAGATTTAAAAGCAAAATTTTTGAATTTTGCAAGATAATCAAATTAAAAAACAATTAGAGTAAGTTTCAGATATATTTAGAAGTTTTGAAAAGACTAAAAAAAAAATACTTTGGAAGCTTTTTAATAATTTTTAAAGGTTTCAAGATATTGAAAAAATTTTCTTCAGATTTTTAGGAAAATTTATTATGAGTTTTATTTTTCAAAATTAATTGAATAAACGAATTTTCAGATTATTTTTCGACGTCTGAAATTTTTAATTTTTTTTTTAATTTTCCACATTCTCAGAATCTAATTTCAGCTTGAATTTAAATGTTCAAGAACGTTTACCAAATAAATAGTTATCCTACATTTTTATTTTGCATCACAAATTATTATTTTTAATCTTTTAACGCTCCATAATTTTTTAATAAAAAGGGCTGGCTGAAAAAACGACCAAACGAGGCAGAAGTTTTTCGAACATTGTTCACAAAAATATATGACGATGCACATGTATTCGTGCAAACAAAGTTGACAGCAAAAATGACTCTTCTAGAAGCCATTTATATTCGACAGTGCATCGATTTACTCGAAGGATTGCTTACCTTAGATAATGATGCACCAAGTAAATATAAAAAAATATTTAAAATTCAACAAAATCATTTAAATTTATCAAAATTATTTAATTTTATTACTATTCTGACTTAAGTAGTAATTTTATAATTTTTTTGTTATGCAGATAGATTTGTAAGTATTTGAAAGAATTATTCCTAATTTGCATAATATTTTCAGAAATTCTCTCCGACTCACATTTAGAAAAATTCTTTTTATTTTCTTTGATGTGGAGTTTGGGTGCAGTATTAGAACTGGATGGTCGAGCAGCACTGCAAGAATTTTTGGTCACACATCCCTCAAAATGTGATTGGCCAAAATGCAAGGTTAATTCTCTTTTTTTGATAAGTGGACCAAATAAAGCAAAATTGATCATAATTCCTGATTTCAATTACGTTTATCTTATTTTTAAAGGACGATGAAACGATATTTGAATTTCTCGTATCAGATAAAGGAAAATGGATTCATTGGAATGAGAAAGTTCCTGAGTTTGAATATCCGGTTGAAAAAGTCCTTCAATATTATAATATCTTAGTTCCTAATGTTGATAATACAAGAACGTTATTCTTGATGAATGTAATTGCTAAACAAGACAAAGCTGTTCTCTTAATTGGTGGGCTAAAAAAAATATTCATTTTTTTTCATTACTTGAATTCAAATTTATTCAAAAAAATTATTTTTTGAAATAGGTGAACAGGGAACAGCAAAAACTGTTATGATTAAAAGCTATATGTCCAAATTCGATCCTGAATACCACATGAACAAGTCGTTCAATTTCTCATCCGCATCCACTCCCAACATGGTTCAAGTAAAATATTTTTAGAGAATTTTAGAAATTAGATTTTTAGTGATTTTTAGAAAATATTTTTAGTAAGTTTAACTGAATTCAAGCCAATTCAACTGAATTTAAGTCTATTCAACTTAATTTGAGTCTAATAGACTGAATTTAAGTTTATTAAACTAAGATTAAGTCTATTCAACCTAATTTGAGTTTAATACACTGAGTTTGAATATAGTCATCTAAATTGAATTTCATAAAACTGAATTAGGTCCTTTTCAATCAAATTTAAATCTATTCAAATGAATTTAAGTCCATTCAACTCAATTTATGTCCACTCAACTGAATTTAGGTCCATTCAACTGAATTTAGGTCCATTCAACTGAATTGAAGTTAATTAAACTGGATTTAAATCTATTTTGTCTGAATTTAAGTTCATTTAACTGAATTTAGGTCTATTTAACCGAATTTCAGATCATTCAAATGAATTTGAGGCTGTTTACTGAAGATAAATTTATTCAAATTAATATAAGTCTACTCTACTGAATTTAGGTTCACTAAACTGAATTTAAGTCTATTCGACTGAATTTAGGCCTATTTGATTGAATATAGGCCTATCCACCAGAATTTCAGTCCACTCAGCTGAATGTAAGTAAATTCGAGTGAATTGGTCTGAATTTAAGTGCATCCATAGAAATTCATAGTAATTGAGCTGCATTTAAATGAATTTAGACGGACTCATATCACTTATATAAACTGAGTCCATGCAACTGAATTTAGGTTTATTCAACTGAATTTTAGTCTATTCAACTGCATTAGGACTATTCAACTAAATTTTAGTATATTTAACTGAATTCCAGTCTATTGAACTGAATCGATTACCATTCAATTAAATTTAAGACTATTCAACTGAATTTAAGTCCATTGAGCTGAAGTGAGACCTATTTTACCGAATTGAAGTTTATTGAACTGAATTAGGATCTGCTTAACTGGATTCAAATCTATTCAAATGAATTCAAGTCCATTCAACTGAATTTAAGTTCACTAAATTGAATTTAAGTTTATTATATCAAATTTAAGCCCATTCAACTGAATTGAAGCTATTCAGTTAAATATAGGCCTATTCACCTGATCGTCAATTCTCTCAACTGAATTTAGGTAAAATTAAGTGAATTGTTATTAATTTAGGTGCATTCATAGAAATTCCTCTGAATGCAAGTCAATTTAACTGAATTCTGAGCGAATTGAATCAAAGTTAATTGAACTGCATTTAAGCGAATGTAGACGCATTCAAGTGAATTACATGAATTTAAGTCGATTCAACTAAAATTGAGTATATTCAATTGAATTTCAGTCTATGCAACTGAATTTATGTCTCTTCAATTGAAGTTATATCCATTCAACTGAATTAAGGACTGTTCAATGGAATTTAGGTCCATTATGCTGGATTAATGCCTATTTTACTGACTTTAAGTTCACTTTTCTGAATAAGGGCCCATTCATCTAAATTTAAATCTATTCAAATGAATTCAAGTCCATTCAACTGAATTTAAGTTAACTAAATTGAATTCGAGTCTATTCGACTTAATTTAAGTCTATTTAACTAAATTTAAGCCTTTGAATTAGGTATAGAGATATTTATATGACTTTTAGTCTGTTCAACTAAATTTAAGCCAATTCAAGTGAATTCTTCTGAATTTAAGTGCATTCAAAGAAATTCGTCCGAATGCACGTCAAATCAACCTAATTCCTAAAGAATTGAGTCAAAAATAATTGACTTACATATAAATAAATTTAGACACACTCAACTGAATTAATATTGAATTAGGCCCATGCAACTGAATTTACCTCTGTTAATCTGAATTTAAGTTCGATCAAGGGAATTAAAGTATATTCAACTAAATTCAGGTCTGCTCAACTGAATTTAGGTCCATTTAAGACTATTCAAGTCTATTCAGCTAAATTAAGGTTCAATTAACTGAATTAGTGTATACTAAACTGAATTCAAATCTATTCAAATTAATTTAAGTCCATTTAACTAAATTCAAGTCCATTCAACTGAAATAAAGATAATTAAACTGGATTTAGGTCTAATCAACTGAATTTTAGTCTATTCGACTGAATTGAAGTTAATTCTAATAATTTCAAGTTTATTTGACTGAATTTAAGTCCATCTAGGTGAATTTAAGTCCATTCAACTGAATTCAAGCCAATTCAATGAAATTTAGATCTATTAAAGTAAATTTAAGTTCACGCCACTGGAGATTATAGACATAATAAAAAATGCAAGAAGAAACAAATAATTAATCATTTATTTTTATAAATTCAGCGTATATTTGAGAGTTACGTGGAAAAACGTGTTGGAACAACTTATGGGCCTCCTGGGGGTAGAAAAATGACAATATTTATTGATGACATAAATATGCCTGTTATAAATGAATGGGGAGATCAGGTGACAAATGAAATAATTCGTCAATTAATGGAATATAGAGGATTTTATTCGTTGGATAAACCAGGCGATTTTTCAACACTGCAAGATATAATGATAATGGCTGCAATGATTCATCCCGGTGGTGGAAGAAATGACATTCCACCTCGAGTCAAGAGGCAGTTCAATATTTTTAATTGCACTTTACCGTCGAATAAGTCTATGGATACCATATTCAGTAAGAAGTATACTAGAATTAAAAATAATTAATTTTTTCATTTTTAATAACCTACGTTTTAGAAAGTTGTTTCTTTATGGCCACAATAATAAAATTACTGACCAGTTTACTGAAAAAAAAATATTACAGGGGGAATGGTATTTATGCAGTAAATAATATTCGGGATCTTGAATTAAAAATTTTTTTTTTTCTAAACAAATTTTGAAACATTTTTTTTAGGTTCTATAGGGGAGGGATATTTCAACAACTTCAGATTTCCGGAAGTTATAGTAGAATTTCTTCCAAAATTAATACCCATGACGAGAGTATTGTGGCAGAAAACAAAAGTTAAAATGCTTCCAACGCCAGCCAAGTTTCATTACGTTTTTAATTTGAGAGATTTATCTCGAATTTGGGAAGGGATTCTGAGGATAGAAAGAGCCGAATGTAGTTCTATTACAATGCTTTTGAAAATATGGGAACACGAATGTACAAGAGTGATTTCAGATAGGTAATAAATTTTAATAATGTTTTAACTAGCCTAATCGAATCCTAGTTAATTTCAGTGAACTTATCTGAATTCCAGTCTATTTAACTGAATTTAAGTCTATTAAACTGCATTTAAGTCTATTTAACTGAATTCAAGTATTCGTAACTGAATTCTAGCCTATTCAATTGAATTTAGGTCAATTCAACTGACTTTAAGTCCGAATTTAAGTTAATTCAAATAAATTTGTCAGAATGCAATTCAAATCAATTGAATTCTCAGCAAATTTAATCAAAGTTAATTGATCTGCATTTCAATGAGTTTAGATCAATTCAAGTGTATTAATATGAATTTGAGGCCATTAAACTGAATTGAAGCCTATTCATCTTACTTTAAGTCACTTCAACTAAATTTGAGTAACATAAAGTGAATTCGTCTCAATTTAAGTGCATTCAACTAAATACATCTCAATGCAAGTTAATTGAACTAAATTCTGTACGAATTGAATAAAAAACAATTGGGCTGCACATAAATGAATTTAGGAAAATTAAAGCAAATTACTATGAACATAAGTACATTCAAATGAATTTAAGTATATTTGTCTGAATTTAGCTCTATTTAATTGAAATTGAATTCATCCAACTGAACTAAGGTCTAATTAACGGTATTTAAGCCCATTTGACTCAATTTAAGTATATTGAACTAAATTTAAGCCTGTGCAATTGAATATAGGCCTATTCACTACTTAATTTAATTTCAGTTCAAGTGAATCCTTCTGAATTTATATTCACTAAACTAAATTCGTCTGAATGTAAGTGAAACAACAGATTTTTGAGCGAATTGAATAAAAGTTAATAAAGATGAATATAAATGAATTTAATCAAACTCATGTGAATTAATATCAACTCAAGTCCATTCAACTGAATTTAAGTCTATTCCACTAAATTTAAGTTCACTCAATTAAATTCAACTCCATTAACCTGTTTCGGCTTATTCAATTTGATGTAGGTCTATTCAACTGTATTTCAATCAATTAAACTAAATTTAGGTAAATTCAAGCGGATTTATCTTATTTCGAGTCTATACAACTAAGTTCCAGTATAGTTGAACGCATTTAAGTCCATTTGACTGAATTATAGTCTATTCAACTGAACTTAGGTCTATCCAACTGAATTTAAGTCTATTCAACTAAATTTAAGTCTATCCAACTAAATTAAGGTCTATTTGACTGAATTTAAGATTATTCGGCTGAATTAAATTCCATCAAATTGTTTAGATTTTTTCAATCTAGCTTAGGTCTAATTCAATAATTTCAAGTCAATTAAACTGAATATGATTAAATTAAACTCAATTTCAGTAAATTTAAGTGAATTCGTCTTCCTTTAATCCTCGAAACACTCTATGCGTCACTCTTACCCTTACATCGATTTTATTTTGGAATGATTCCAACGACACATTTAAACTTCATGAATTAATTCTACAATGTTTTAAGAATATCTTAAAATTTTCTCAAGTTGATTGGATAAGTAATTGTGAAATGGTGAATCATCAAAAAATGTGTAGGGTCAAATTAACCTAACGTGTTTTCCACAATTAATCAAATTGTTGTGTGCTTCGAGGGTTAAGTCTAATCAACTGATTTTAAGTCAATTCAACTGAATTGAAGTCTACTCGACTAAGTATGAGTTCCTTCAAATAAATTTCAGTCTATTAAACTGAATTTGAGTCTATTAATCTGAATTTAAGTCTATTCAACTGAATATAAGTCCATTCAACTGTATTAGAGTCTGCTCAACTGAATTTAAGTCTATTCGACTGAATTAAAAAATAAGTTCTTGCAACTGAATATAATTTCATTAAACTGTTTTAAATCTGATACGTTAGTTTTATCATCTATTCTACATTTTTCAGGTTTATCGATTATGAGGATAAAATCTGGTTTAAAAAAACATTAAAACAGACTGCTGAACAGCTTCTGGGTCCAGATTTTCGTCATTACTCTCCCACTGAAACTTACTTTGTAAATTTCTTACGAGAACCTCCAGAACCAACTGGTAATGAACCAGATGATTTTGTTGTTGAAGCCCCGAAAATTTACGAAGAAATTCCGAGGTTAGTTAATACCTAAAGGTTTATTTCGTTACCTTTATTCATAATTTTAAATTGTGAAAAAACGTATAAAAATTTAATTTTCTACTTTGGAAGGTTGCTTTAATGCAATAAATATTATTATAATACGCATTTTTAGCTACGATTTCGTGATTACAAAAGTGCGCCAGTTTATGGAACAATTTAACGAATATATTCGAGGAATGCAATTGGATTTAGTCTTCTTCCATGATGCTTTGGTACATTTAATAAGAATATCAAGAATTTTAGGTGTACCAAGAGGAAATGCACTGCTTGTTGGAATTGGTGGATCTGGAAAGCAAAGTCTCACTCGTCTTGCATCCTTTATTGCTGGTTTTGACTTTTTCCAAATTGTTCTTACAAGGTTATTTATTTTTTTATATTTAATTTATTAATTACACTCGGACCCCGATTTCAGCAAACCCGATTTGTGTTTTCCGAGAATGAATGTCGCGAGGCGGTTTTCGGATGAGAGGAGCCGTGAGGGGATGCGCCGTGCTCACGCATGCGTGACGAAACAATAGCGTAGCGATAAAGTTTTATACTCTGACATCCTAATTGTCTGAGTGTGTTACTATTTATTTATAAAATCTGCGATTGGAGGCAAATAGTTACATCTTTTAGTAGCACTGTCTATAAAAATCGTTACTTCTTTACTTACAAAATTAATTTTTGTTTAAAGTCGTTTTATAGGACAATCAATAAATTTTACTGCTTTTGCAACTATTTTTTCATTTTCACTATTCAAATTGTGACAGCTAGTTTTCGAAGGTTTGAAAAATGAAATTTTTCTTTACCCTGTAAATCAAAATTTTCTGAAATTTATAGAAGCACTTTTAGAAAGAAAAAGAAAGTCATTTTCAGAGCTGACCATTCATTTTTTGGCTTGAAAATCCATATTTTCAACAGAAAAATTAACTATGTTAGTTGAAGATTCAAAATTTCAGTTGAAAATACCTCTTTAGTTGAAAATCCAATTTTTTTTTCTAAGATTGATAATTCTTCGTTAAAAATGTTATTATTTGTTTGAAAATTTGATTTCTTTGTTTAAAATTCAACAATTTTGTTGGAAAATCATTCTATTCGGTGGAAAATTCAACAGTTTGTTAAAAAAAAATTTCTTTCTTGACCGAAGAATCTATCTTGTATGAGAATTCTACTCTTTTGTTGAAAAATTTGTCCTTTTGTTTAAAATCTATTCTCTTTTCGTAGAAATTTCATATGTCTTGGTTCAAAGTGCAACTGTTTGATTAAAAATTAATCTTATTGGTGAAGAATTTGACTATTTTGTTAAAAGTTCGTTTTTTCTAGTCAAATTCAACTATTTTTTATTTGAAATGAAAATCTTATTTGATAGAGATATCAACTATTATATTTTCCATTGAAAATTTCTCTTTATTGGTTGAAAGTTAAAGTAACTTGTTAAAAATACATTTCTTGGGTTAAAAATGCATCAGTTTAGTTGAAATTTTACATTTTGCGTTGAAAACTTAATTATTTGGTTAAAAATTGATTTTTCTTAGTTGAAAATTCAAATATTTTGTAGGAAATTATTTCTTTGTTTGAAAATTGAAGTATTTTGTTGAATATTCGTCTTTTTGGTTGAAAATTAATTTTTTAACTGAGAATTTGACTATTCAATTTTTAGTTGATAATTTATCTTTTCAAGTTGAAAACAGAACTATTTCATTAAGAGTTCGTCTTTCTTTATTGAAATATCAATTGTTACATTTTTCGCCCAGAAATTATCTTTTTTTGGTTGAAAGTTTAAATACATGGCTGAAAGTTGAACTTCTTTGTTAAAAGTTTATTTTTGTGGTTAGAAATTCATCATTTTAGTTAAAAATATATCTTTTTGGTTGGAAATTGAACTTTTGTATCATAAATTAGTTTTTTTTGTTGTGAAAATTAATTTGTTTTAATCAAAATTTGAGCATTCCAATTAAAGATGCATCATGTTCGTTTGAAATTAATCTTTTTGGTTGCAAATTTAATTATTTTGATGAATTTTATTGTTGTTGTAAATTAATTTTTTAACTAAAAATCTAACTATCGCATTGGTTTTATATATATATATTTTTAAATTCAACTATTATACTTCTGGTTACAAATTTATAATTCTTAGTTAAAGATTCAAATATTTCATTAAAAGCTTTGTTTAGTGGAAAATCCATTGTTTTAAAGATTTTTTTTTCTTGCAGAAAATTAATCTTCTTAGTTGAGCATTTATCTTTTTGATTGCAAATTTAATCATTTAGTTCAAAGTTGAACTCTTTTGTTAAAAATTAATTTTTTTGCTTAAAGATTCATCATTTTAGTTGAAAAGTCATCCGCTGGTTTAAAGTTGAACTATTTTGTTTAATAATTTGTTTTTCTTTCGTCGTACATTTATTTTTTAACAAAAAATTTAACTTGTCCATTGTTGGCTGAAAATTAATTTTTGTTTGTTAAAATATCAATTATTACATTTTTCGTTGAGATATCTTTTTTGGTTAAAAATTGAACTACTTGGTTGAAAGTTAGGCACCTTTGCTGACAGTTTATTTCAGGGGTTGAAGATTTATAATTTAGGTTGAAAATTCATCTCTTTGGTTGAAAATTGAACTATTTTGAGAGAAAAATAATTCTTCAACTGAAAATTGAACTATTACATTTCTGGCCAATAATTTATTTTTATTGTTTAAAAATTAAAAATGTCTGGTCTAAAATTTAATTATTTGTTGAAAATTCAACCTTCAAAATAGATTTTTATAACCTTATTTTGGAAAATTGTAATTTCTCTCCATCCTGAAATTCAAAATTTATAAAAATCATGAAAACTGCCATTCGACAGATATAAAGAAAGTTGTGTGAAAATTAATTTTTGATTAAAAAAAGTGAATCATTTTGATCTGAAGTTAGTGATCAGAGTCAGTATAATATGCAACAGTTTGATATCTCAGTTTTTACTGTAGTTTTTTCCCAATTTTCCTCAGCTTAGATTTCTAAAATACAAAAGTAACTGAAAAAGTAACTAAAAAAAAGTTACATTTTAAATTGATAACGATGACTAGTTTCTTTGGAAAAGTAACTTACTACTGCATAAAAAAATGAGTGTGGCAGTGGGGCCACACGGCAGAAGTGAATTTTTACGTGCACTTGGCGTCATATAGAGTAACTAACTTATTAAAATAGCTTTCATAGTTCTGGAGTAGTGGGAAGATCTCATAGTAAGAGAGTGCAAAGAGAGAGAGAGAGCCTATACAGTATAAATGCTTTGCTTATAGAGTGGCAGTAGTGTGGATAGCGAAAAGGAGTCTGATAAGTTTCGCGCTTTATTGTTATTATAGTTAATACTATTTTCTCAAATATTGTGATGATATTTTTTTGGAGACTCTAACTTCGCGAAATGTTTAAAGTTTTATTTGGGTTTCCCGAAGGCGGAACTCTCAAATCCCTCCGTCTTCAATATGCTTGAGTTTAAAAATAAAACGAACCTAGTTTTCACAAAGTCAAGATATATGGAGATATGCTGAAGTTGTCGTAAATTGAATTAATTTCGTTCCTATAACAAAGGAAAACGAAATATTAAAAACCTAGTTCAAACAATTAGGATTTGTGTGCATGCCGTTTGGAGTGAGTAATTTGAAAGTAGTAATTTTGTAGTATATTCGCATTTAAAATAAACTTAAAATCTTTCTGATTTTTTTGACAAAGCTCAGTCTTACATTCATTGCAAGGCCAGAAAAATCGGTGCTCCAAACCTTCGATTGGCTTTGAAGTGAAATTCATGAGATTTTATAGTTATCATGTAGATTGATAAAAAAAATACTGTTAAGAAGTGGTTGAGCACCTTCGCTTTTTTTATATTGATATTCAAAAGTTTAACTTTAAAACTTTAATTTTATTTAAGTGAGTAAAAGCACACTTGTTTTGCTTCATCCATTAACTCTTAAGAGCCACAATGCGCGCGAACGAACATTGCAGAAAGAAAGAATATAATAGATTCCAGTAGCTCCGAAATATTTAATAAAGAATTCTTGGGCGAGCCAGGAGACGGGCGAACCAACCTCAAGGAAAGCTTAC
>JAABKJ010008761.1:0-11372 GCA_011634705.1 Andricus grossulariae | reverse complement strand
TTTGATATAATAGTGTTGAACATAGTGTAGAAAAGTTCAGATTTTGGACAAAATCGAGTGCGAAGCACGAGATACGTAATGAGAATGTGTTCGTTAAAGCCAAAGGAGGTTTAACAAAAGAGAAGTCACAATCACGAAATTATAGTTGTCGATGATTTGACCTTTAATTTTAAAAGGTCTGGGCGCAAATATGGGGAAATACAAAGACCGAGCGCGTAGCGCGAGGTAAATATATCATCGAGCTCGAAGCACGAGATAAATATATAATCGAGCGCGAAGCGCGAGAACCAACAGTCGCGCGCTCTAGGCGCGCTCAAACTTGCGAGCGGAGCGCGCGATGAGATTGTGCCTGCGCACCAGGCAGATTTTTTTAAATTATAATTGGTGGAAATTTGACTGAGTTATCTATTCTCAAGCGAATTTGAATTTAATTTCCAACAAAATAATTAAATTTTTAACCAAATTGTTGAATTTCCAACATAAAAAGATGAATTTACAACCAAATGATCGAATTTTAACCAAAAAAGTTTAATATCAACCGAAAACAGTTGCATTTTCAACGAAATAATTGAATTTATAGAAGACAGATTAAATCTTAACAAAAAAGGTGAATTTTAAATCTAAAAGGACGAATTTTTTGTGTACATTTTTCAAACAAACAAGACAAGTTTTCATAGCAGGCAAACAATTAAAAAGCAGCAACTCGCCAAAAAAGCAAACACCAAACGAAGAAAACGAACGAAAGCACTTTTCAATCACGTCCTCGATCCGAGCCAAAATTCACGAGTGAACACCATTACACACGGCAAGAACAGCTGATCCAAAACGCGCATACGCGTTTGCGATCTCAATCTACTCGCACTATCAGCCTGCAGCGGTCGGGCAAGTCACAGGCCCGTCGTTCCTCGCCGTTTGCACGACCGACGGGCGTCTAATCCGCCGGACCGTTGTCCGCCATTCGGTCGCATTCCGACTCTGCCGGCCTGACGCGTGCATTTAGCAGGCAGGTTGGTCTCCAGCCCGTCGGGCCGATCACGTGCCGGCACGTATTGTTATCTGGGTAAGTGGGTTAAATCCATTTTTCTTGACAAGTTTCTTTTCTTGGTCATTTATTAGGACGTCCAGCTGATCTGACCGATGTAAACAATCCGGACTGGATTCCTTGCCAAAATTTAGGTTATGATGGGGGCAAAGCTTTGAAAAGACGGTCTGCTCTTAAACGGCACGAATATATCCTCTTGCACTCCACTTTTTCAACAAATCGAGCTTCGTAAAACTTAAAAGCCTCTTAGCTTTTATAAGCTTTCAATTTTTTGCACGTGTAATAACTTTGAGTTATCGTAAAATACGATAAAAGATCGAACTCACTCACTACGCGTACGTCACTAATACTAGTGGAAAATTCTTCACTTTTCAGAGCGTAGTGATCTAAATTGTCAATTGCACTTAATTTATTATAATAACGGACCTTCACTTCGCCAGATAAACTCAAAAAGTATTCACCAAACATTTTTTATTTACCGATAAACACAATTCTTTAACTATGATAATGCACGCGACGCAATGCATACAATGCAATGTTTCTCCTGAGGTATTCGGCCATTTTGAAATTTGATGGCTTGATGGAAATACTCTATCGCGCAAGCAGTATGTCACGGAGTTTAAAAATAAAATTCAAAATTGTAAATGTGGCAAATAAATGTGAATGAATATAGTAAATAATGAAATTAATGCAAAAAAAACGTGGTGATGTTTCAAATTAGCAGGTAGATTGTAAAAAGGTTGTTGGAGTCGTTGAATTTTAATTTTTTACATTTTACAGGATCCGACTTTATCGACTGGGGTAACATACGAGATAATGAAAGCCGAACAAACGCACCATATAAAAAAAGTTAAAAGAAGAAAAACGTTTCTTTTTGTTCTTTTTGAAAGACCAACAAGATCATCGTAAAAACTTTCTGAATTTTCTTGAAAATCGAAAATTCAAAATTTGTTTACCAATGGTTCTAATTTTAACCACAAAAAAAAATAATGAAAAATAAAAAATTCCATTTTGTGGTGAAACTATGCAAAATACGAAAAAAAGTTAATGAAAAAAAATCGTTAGGCCAAGAAAGATCTATAAATTTGCTATTATCGATTTTTATAGGATTCGTAGTTTCCGTTTTAATCGTAAGAAATAGTGTTAAAAATTAAAAATCGAATTTTTGGAAAAAGGACAGAAGATACGGAAAAGAGCCTAAATCAACAATAGTTATTCAACCAAGAAAGATCTAAACATTTAAGAAAGACAGTTTTTGGATAGGTTGCGTAGTTTCTGTGTTATTTTTCAAAAATAAAATTTAATGGTAAAAAAATAAATTTTGAAAAAGACGTAATTTCAACAAAACAGTTGAATTTTGAATCAAAAAGGATGACTTCAACAGGTGTGTTGAATTTTTAACCAAATAGTTGCATTTTGATCCAAGAAATATGTAATTTCTAATAAAACAGGTGAATTTGAAGATAAACAAGGCGAATGTAAAGAAAAAGTGAACTAAATATTTGGTTCAATTCTGATTTCAAAAAGATAAATTTGCAATCAAAAATTTAATATTTAAATTTTCAATTAAAGCAATTAATTGTCAAATAAATAATTCAGTTTTGCACTAAAAAACATCACTTTTCAAACAAACAAAAAATAGATCCCCCACCTTTTTGCATAGGACTTTTGAAAATTAAACTGCAAAGTATCGACAACTGAAATTTAGTAAATGTGAATTCTCTTTTCATAAAGCTCCTTCGGCTTTAACGATCACATTCTCATCACGCATCTCGTGATTAAAAAAAAGGCCAAAAACTAATTTTTAGATTTAATTTAGGCAAATAATCTTGCTATTCAACATTTTATTGTACCTTATGTCTTATTTCCAAAATTTTGAATTGTTTATTTGTAATGTCATATTTCAGATTCAAAACAAAAACTACGTAGATCTTTTTCAAGTGTACAATTTTTGTCAAATAATCATTGTTTGTGTCTTGCATAGTTTGACCGCAAAATGGAATTTTCGAATTTTCATTACGTTTTGTGCTCTCAAAATTTGAATTTTCGATTTTTCAAAGAAATTAGAAAAGTTCCTATGATAATTTTGTAGGGCTTTTGAAATGCAACCTTTTCTTCTCGCACCTTATTTTCATGTCATGCGATGTTTGACCTAACATTTTCATTTTCGTTTGTTTTCGCTAATTTTGAAAATGCTATAACTGATGATATTTTTTATCGAAAAGAGTCGTAAAGTTAAATTCGTTTAATTTTTTTAATTTTAATCACAAATAGCTAATTAAAAAACTCGTTCTTCCCTTCAGGCCTTAAAAAAGTGTGCCAAAGCTCAATCCAATCTGATTTTTTTTCTGACTCAGGGGATCTTAAAACCTTGAGATTTGACTTAAACCGACTAAGTCAAATTTTACATAAAACCAATACCTCCTCAGGATGAAAATGTAAAAAGAACAAACAAATCTTCTACTGAAGTGATGAATCTTGAACCAAAAAGATAAACTTGTAACAAAAGAGTTTATTTTTTACTCAAGTAGTTTTATTGCTAAACAAAAATATGAATTTTTGAGTAAAATGATGAATATTTACCTGAAATACTTGAATTTTCAACTAAAAAAGATCAAGTTTCAATTATAGTGAAGAATTTTCAACTGAAATGATGAATGTTCAACTGGAATAGTTAAATTTTAAGCCACGAAGCTAAATTTTCAACTAAAATGGTGAATCTTCAACTGGAAGAGTTCAAGTTTCAATGAAAAAAATAAAATTTTCAAGCAAGAAGAGTAATTTTTTACCAAAAAGGAGGAATAGTGGGATAATAGAATGGATTCGTTAAATTTGCAGTAACAAACATAAATTTGCAACTACATTGAAGTTTGAACGAAAAAGATTAATTTTGACCAAGAAGATTAATTTTTACTAAAAAAGACGAATTTTCAAATAAACAAGATATTTTTTCAAACCAAAAATTGAATAAATTAAATTGTAGTAAAAATAATTTGTGTGTTACCAAAGAAATGAATTTTCAACTAGAATTATGGAATGTTCAACTGGAATATTTCCAATAAAAAAATGCATTTTCAACAATAAAAAATAAATCAATTTTCAACAAAATAGTTACACTTCAAACTGCAACAGTTTAATTTCCAGCGAAAAAAATGATGAAGCAACAAAATAGCTCATTTTTCAACAAAGCAGATGAATTTTCAATCAAAATGATGAACCTTCAAGCAAAAAATAATAATTTTTATTAAAAAAGTTAACTTTAAAGTAATTAATCAAATTTTTATTCCAAGAAAGATGAATTCTGAACGATAAATGTAGTAAATGATAATTCAATCAAAAGATATTTTCATTTTCAATCAAAAACGCTTGAATTCAAGCAAAAAATACGTCTATTCAACAGGATTGACATTTTCAACTAAGAAAGATTTTTGAGTCAAGACAGAGAAAAAATTGCAAAGAAATATTTGAATTTCAAAGCAAAACGAAGAAATTTCTATTATATTTTTGTTAATTTTCACACTATGTAGACAATTTTTTTTTTCCTTCCAATCACTATTTTTCTCTCGCGAGAGATTTTGGGCAAAATTGTATTCGCAAGATTTTCGTACTTTTTGCATGTTGGATGTTACAGCAGAATACGAATTTGATTTATTCTAGATTCACTTTATTGAAATGAAAAAGATTTCCACTACAAAAAAGTTATTTATCTAATTCTTTTTTGTTAAAAAAAAAAAACTTTTTTCGTCCTGTGAAAGATTTTCTGCAAGATTTTCTTTCCAAGAATTTCATAGTTTTTGAATGTCGGACGTTAAAGAATTCAAGTTTTGATTTATTCTGGATAAAGTTTCTTGAGCGGAAAAAGATGGGAGAACAAAAATTGTGCATTCAAAAAAGGTCTACAAAATGTGTGATTGATTACTTTTTGATAGGACGCGTAGTTCTTGTTTTGTTTATAAAAAACAGCATCAAAAATGAAAAAATTTCATTAATGGACAAACAAAACAAGGAAAGAAAAATATATACATTATATGTTCATAAAAAAATAGCTATCAATTTTTGATTAATTACTTTGCGATAGGACGCGTAGTCTTTGTTTTAATCGTGAAAAAACAAAATTTTGGGTAGAGCGACACAATATATGAAAACAGTTAATAAAAACGTTGTTCACCCAAAAATAAGTTACAAATTTATCATGAATAATTTTTCGATAAGACGCGTAGTTTTTGTTTTATTCGCAAAAAATAAGACTAAAAATAAAGAAATTAAATTTTTGGAAAAACGACACAAGAAAGAAAAAAAATGAATAGACAAAAGTTGTTTAACCAAAAGAGATCTACTAATTTGTTATAAACTTTCATTATGAAAATGCATCAAAAATTAAAAATTCACTTTTTGGAAAAACGACACAAGCTACAACAACATTTCCTTCAACAACATTTTTCGCCTAAATTATATTTACAAATTTTCTTAAAAACGCTTTACGCTAGCATGCGCATTTTTGGTTTAAATCGTAAAAAATAACATTGAAAATAAAGAAATTAAATTGATGAAAAAAGGGCACAAGTTGCAATAAAATGCATAATGACAGTTAGCAACTCCACAATCAGATCTTGGGATTCTTTATAGTTCAGAATTTCGGGCCTTTTTTGAGTACGAATTAAAATTTTTGGACCTCTTTCTTTTTTTCAAAAAATCCATTCTTTCGTGGAAGTGCTAGCATACATAAACCTAGCACCTCCACTTCCTAAAATCACAAAATACTAAAAATTCACAGCCACCAAAATTTTGGGATTTTTGGAGCTCTTGAAATCCGCAAAAAAGAATTTCTCCAAAACAACACTCAAGTTCCAAAATCAACCCCTTTCAAGAAATTTGAATTTTTTACAAATCTTATCCCGGCGTATTTCTGAGCTCCTCGAAAATACCGACTCCGATTTTTGGGCTACAACCCTTTACGTTAAAAATCAACCCCTTTCTGCCACGTAGATATCACTTGGTCAAAAATAATCTTTTTGAGAATTTTACAGTGTCAATAGAGTCTCTGATTTTTGAGCTCCTCGAAAATAACCACTCGGATTTTTTTACTCTAGCCCGAAAAATCGAAGTGGGTATTTTCGAGAAGCTCAAAAATCAGGGACTGTATTGCTACTCTAAAATTCTGAAAAATATATTTTTGTAACAAAGTCACATCTACGTGGTACCAGGCGTTCATTTTTAACGTCAAGCGTTGAAGTGGAAAAATCGGAGTGGGTACTTCCCAACAGCCCAAGAATCATAGACTCTATTAACACTGTATTTTCTCAAAAAGATTATTTTTTGACAGTCATATTTACGTGGTACAAGGGGGTTGATTTTTAACGTTGAGAGTTGAAGTCCAAAAATCGGAGTTAGCATTTACGAACAAAAAAAGCCCAGAAATATGCCGAGAATATGCGTGATTTTAGGAAGCAAATGTGCTAGTTTAATGTAAGCTAGTACCTCCACAAGAAAATTGATTTTTTTTAGAGTGAAGAAGCCCAAAAATTTTAATTGGTGCCAAAAAAAAGCCTAAAATTCTGAGCTATTAAGAATCTTGAAACTCAATTGTGGAGGTGCTAGCTTAATAGTCCTTCATTTTTAAGAGAGCGAAAAAACATTCTATAAAATCCGAATAACCATTCGAAGAAAAAACATAATCCGATTTTGAGGAGATAGATATGAAAGTTGACAATCCCCACGTGACACTGACCACACTGAGAGTTAACATTGTGACATGCAGAGTAGTAGATAAGGCCGCATTACATGAGTTCATATCACACCGCAGATGTGTCTTCCATGTGGACGCATATGTTTCGCACTTCGTGCGAGTGAAATGAGAGCTCGTAGAGCGAGTATGATGATTGTCAAAATGATTGTTTCAAATACGTTAAATACTAACTGCATATAAAATTACAGCAGCACAGCAGACTGAAAAACCAACTCCAGACAAGTGGAAAACACGCGCGATGTAGCCCGCCATCAGTGAAGTGTAAGGTTGGTGAGGGGCTGAGGGGTTCGGTCCGATGTGCACTGGTGCTGAGGTCACATCAACATGGCGCTTTTAATATTTTATTGAACAGATATTGAAAAATAAGAACTAATTTCCAAGATAGTTTTTCACACTATATGAGTAACGATTCATGCATGCATTGTGCTCTCATTGTGCTGGCTCTTCACGCTCGCACGTGTGCGAACACTGCGACTCCTCGCACTCGCATTTAAGTTCCCATCACGCACGGTGTGTCCAGAACGCAGCACTTGTGCACGCACGACGTGAGAATCACCTAGTGCGAGTGAAGTGCGACGCACGATTGTTATCTGGGACTGACCAGAAGTGTCTAAAAGAATAAATGAAAAATGCGTAATAATGTCTATGCACTCAGCAGCAGTGGAGGGATAAGTGAAGGCTCGTCTACGATCGCGCTCGAATGACGTAACCATGATATAGCGGTGGTGGTTGCCCTGTGTGCCGCTTCTTCGAGCAGGCACAGATCAAGTTAACTCCATTGGAATCACTCGTGGATGTAGTTTCCAGTGTCTGTCATTTGTGACCTAACATTCACCCATTTTTTTTTCGGAATACACCAAACTCTCGGTTTCAGCCCCCCCGGTTTCCGCCATCCTAGAATTGCTGTCTCAGGCGAGAGAACGGTTGCGACGTTTGTTGGAACGTCTCTTGCCAACGGTTGTTTTGGTTTGGATCCCCCCGATTTGGGACCGGAGACAAGCCCCGACACTGGACTGAAACCCAGAGTTTGGTGTATTGAAGATAAACACTAAACGAATTTCTGACAACTATAAGTTTTAAATTTGGTTGCAATGAGAGCAACTCTACTCAAAATATAGCTAAGAGAGTAATTTCTATACCCAGCAACTAGATACGCCCTTAAGATTTATCTGAAATAAATTCTCACGAACATTAACTGCTTGCATCGATATCAGAGGAGCTTTAAAAACTACAAACTTCAAATTTTCACTACTTTCTGCATCGATATCGAAAGTTTCATTGACAGTTTCTTATGTAGTTTTTTCTGTAGAATCTGAGAATTAAAGAATTATTTTGTTACGCGAGGATCTGGTGTATTAAAACATGGACTTTTAAATGACATAATTTTTTTCTCATTGTTTCGGCTTTTGAAAGACTTTCATAAAGAGTTATTTACATATTTTGAGAACGCTTCAAAAGATCTTTTATTGAAAAAAAGGAGCAACGAAATATGTTTAGTAGTTTCCGAGAAAAATTATTTTGAAACAAATATATATTTCCTTGCATAACTGAGAAAATACTCATTTCTGAAATTCCAGGTTGTGTAGATTGACTATACTGCAGTACCACTACATATTGTGATACTGAAATTGAAATTGCCTCAGAGCCCAGAACCCTCCTCTTTGTGGGGGGTTCCATAGTTACCGCCAAAAGTAAAAAATTATTGATGGTTGGGAAATGTTTAAAGCTGAAGCCGTTAAGACTGAAAGATTACAAGTTTCGAGGATTGAGTCGTGCGGGTACAGCTGCATGAAACTAGATGCAACCAAAAATGAATTTTGAATTGAAAACATAACAATTTGAATGATTTCCAGTTATAATGATTTAAAAATTACCGATCACAAGTTATTGCAAATGATTGCAATAACTTTTTTGAACCAATTTTAAAAGGTATATGTGGACGTCCACATAAGGGTGTCCGTTATTTGGGTGATGTCAGAATTTTGTTCACCCCGACCCCCCTAAAAACTTTCAACATAAATAAAAAAATAATCGTGGAAAATGTGAGAGAGATCGGTTTATATTAACACGTGCTTCCGAGCTGATGAAATTTTAAATGGAAAATACACGTATTTTTCAGCCCTCTTTACTCGAATATTCATAACTTTTCTTGAAGTAGGAACCAGGATAGCACAAAAGTTTTCCTGAGTATTCGTGGAACATTCCTAGAATATTCCAGTGGAAGGTTCTGAGAATTTCGCAAAATGTTTCAGTAACGTTCCTGGAACTAGGTAAATGTCCGCATATCAAGTGGGAACCTTCCTTTATACGCGGTCATTCACCTACTTTCGGGAACCTTCCCGGAATATGTTTCGGAATTCTCCGAACCTTCCATTGGAATGTTCTAGGAATATTCAGAGAAACTTTTGTGCTGTCCGTGGAATATATTATCATTGAGTTTGAGCTCTCCAAAGTACACATTTTTTCTACTGGGAGCCTTGTAAATTCGAATTGAACTTTTTGCCAAACACATGTTCACGAATTTTCTGTTGTGTAAATTGTTGCGCGAGATTCGTGAGTTCATGTTAGACCTATGTATGGTTTTAAAAATTGTGTATATGGCCCAAATATTGATCAGACGTTGGGAAAGGTGAGACGACTATACAAAAATCGTCGACAATCACGACGCAGACCTAATTATGCGACAATTTTTTACGATTTATTATTATCATTTTCATGATTTATTATTACTATCAATATATAATTATTTATCTAATAAATAATAATAATAATTATTAATTTTTCCGGCAATTTAGATTGATTTTTAGTTTTCAATTTTTTTTCAAACATCAACTGACGGACGTATTAGATAATTTTTGCTAAGACTTGTCCAATTTACACTTACTATCATTAAGTACATGGAGAAATTATCACTATTGAAATAACTGTGGTGTTATCGTGATCCCTGGACCATCACGTAACTGTTAAAAAAAGTACAATACATATACAATTTTTATGAACATATATAGGTCCAACATGAACTCATAAATCTCGCGCAACAATTTACATAACCCAAAGTTCGTGAACAGGTGTTTGGCAAAAAGCTAAATGCAAAATTACAAGGCTCCCAGGAGAAAAACGAAAAATGTGTACTTTGGAGAGCTCAAACTCAATGATAATATATTCCAAAATTTAAAAAAAATTACGTTTTGTTCTTTTTATTATGTTCTACAACTCAGCCAAGTTGCATCTATTTATGGCTATTTCAAGAATAGTGATGAATATTCGAGCAAAGAGGGCTGGAAAATACGTGTATTTTCCATGTGAAATTTCAACAGCTCGGGGGCACGTGTTAATATGAACCGATCTTTCTCGTATTTTGCACGAATTTTTTTTTATTCATGCTGGAAGTTTTTAGGTGGGGGGGGGGGGGGGATAAAAAAACTCGGCATCGCCAAAATAACGAACACCCTAGTCCACATGAAAAAGGCCCTTATGGTCGGTATGGCATTACGTATAGTGCCACATAGCCGGATGAATTCCCGACATTTTGATCAAAAGAAGAACTCTTTAGGTTAAAAAATGAGTTGAAAAAATAATTTTGACCGTGACTTAGAAAAACGCAAATATCTCCTAAACTAAAACCGCCGATACCTCAGTGGTATTGTCGTTCAGGTTGATTTTTTTCCGTGACAGGTATAACAGAACAACCCCAAACTGGCCTGTCATTTTGAATTTGAAAACAAAGCCAAACTTGAAGAGACTTTATGGAAAAGATTAAATAAACAACACCGGAATTTATTGTAAGCTCTATTATGCATAATATGTACGTTTTTTCAAAAACTTTATAATTTTTTCAAAATGGTCTCTTCTGTTATAGATTTATTTACGGATTCTATTTTCGTCGTATATCATCTTCAAAATGTCAAAGAAGATTGATCGAGACTTCACAAAGTCTCTTCAAGAAGCTCTATTTAAAGCATCTGCAGAAAGGGTTCAGCTGTTACTGAAAACTGCATTTGATAAAGACCTCAGCCCTCAAGATCAAACAGATAGTTCCACCAAATGCAGATCAATGGCAGAAACTATTTTGTATCATAACATCGATACCAACTTTACTGATACCAAATATCCAACACTGCTACACTTTGTAGCCACTTTTGGCGATGACGATACTTTCAGGATGGTTTTACATAATAGCAAAAAATATCATATCAATGCTCTACATCCTGAAGGTTTTGCATTACTTCACCTCCTCATCAATATGTATAAAAAACTGCAGTGAAAGAAATCGTTAATTGCCGGGCTGATCTGAATCTAAATATTCTACATAATCACTGTAAAAGAACTCCCCTGCATTTCATAGTTTTGAAAAATCAGGTGGCAATTGTACGTCTTTTAATTGGCCGTATAGTTGATGTTAATCTCATAGACGAGGGAAATACGAGGGTGTTTGATAAGTCCGTGACTTTTTGAAGAAAATTTTTTTTTGGCAAATAAGCGTTTTATTTCTCAACATAATTTCCTTCTAGCTCGATACATTTAGTCCAGCGTTTTTCCAATTTTTTTATTCCTTCCAAATAATAGGTTTTCTCAAGGCCCTCA
>JAABKJ010008760.1:0-11373 GCA_011634705.1 Andricus grossulariae | reverse complement strand
TCTTTATATAACTTTGAAATCTAATTTATAAATAAAATTTGTTTTTAGAACTTCTAAATTTGAAATTTAAGGGGCTACATTTAAAAAAATTTTATATAAATAGAAAACTAAAATTATTTCAAACTACTGAAATACAGAAACTTTGTTGAATAATGTAGTTTTCAATGTTTTTGCATACCTTTATATAACATTAAAATTCAAGTTATAAATAAAATTATGTAATGAAACTTGTAAATTTGATATTTATTAGGGTACATTTTAACCTTTTGCATAAAAACATTTGCACTAAATGAAAAAGTAAAATTATTTTAAATTACTGAAATTGAAAAAATTTTAATAATAATTAAGTTTCAAATGCTTTCTGAAAATTTGCATATAACATTAAAGTCTAATTTCTAAATAAAATTATATATTAAAACTTCAAAATTTCAAATTTACAAACCCATACATTTTTTTAATTTTTATGAAAACATTTGCAAGAAATGAAAAAGTAAAAATATTTTAAATTACTAAAATAGAGAAAAGTTGATTAATAATTAAGTTTTAAATGCTTTTTGAAACTCTTCATATATTAAACTTCAAAATTTGACAGTTTCGAGGCTACATTAGCGCCAAAGAATCAGAAGCGGAAATTCGGCAGAACTAATTATTTGAATCTTTTATGTCATTTCCCGTTTGATTTGTGTGCCGTTTATTTTATCTGACCTTGTGGTTGTTGGATTATTTTTTTAATATAACAAAATGTGTTTATTCTTGTGATTAGTATAATTATTGTTAATAAACTATGTCGGTTGAAAGAGGTGCATTATTAGTCTTAGAAGGATGCGATCGCGCAGGAAAATCAACACAAGTGAAAATGCTCGTTCGAGCATTAAACGATCGTCTAATTCCTGCAGAAGCAATGTCTTTTCCAGGTAATTTACCATTTATAATCATACACAATTCTTTGTTAAAATTGCAAATTCATATTCTTTCAAAAATGGCCTATTATTTCAATTTCTTGCATTCTTTTGGAGGTTAATAATTTTGAGGTTATGTCGACCGGTTCACTTACTATATTTTGTTGATTTTAAAACTGAAAATCGACAAGAAAGTGCGAAATTGGCTTTACTTTTGAAAGCGCATTTTATTTCAATATATGCTTTTCTAATTTTTTGGGCAAGCTTCCAATATTTTATGCGGAAAAACGGATAAAAATAAAGATAAGTCGCGACAGCCGCACAGTGGGTCAAAAACAGTTTTTCTGGACAAATTATTCTAGAGCATGCAATTTTTATAGGATGTCAGCATTTTTTTTAATGATAGCTAATTAAATTTCAAAGAGATTTGTCTGAGCCGATTTTTGAATTTTTTTCTATTAATTTTTTATTTAATATCAAAGTTGACATTTTTCTTATAAACGATCCCATTTTTTGCAAACTACTTATATTTATGTAAAACATCATGATAACAGTAAAGACACTCCTTGCAAATAATATTCAAAAGGTTACAACATTTTTAAAAATGTGTTCATTTTTATATTAATAAATTAATGAGTGAAAGTGCTACTTCCAAATTAAAAATACTTCTTTATTTTTCAATTTTTTGTTTGGTATATACGTAAAAACAATGTTTTTAAATCAAAAGTAATTAATAATTTGACAAACAAATTTAATAAACAAATTCATATCTTAGCGATTTCACGTTGTAAAATCTAAACACTTCGTTCCTTTAAGCAAATGGATCAAAAATTTGTCTGCAATAAATAATATGTCTGATTTTTTAATACCTGATAATAATAGTCAATCATTTGAGTAAATTGTTTTTATAAACAAATTTACTACTTGTTAACAAATCGATATCGTTTTTTTTCTTTTACGAAATCGACTGCCACTGACTCAGACAGGACCTTATTTATTAGGAGACTTTGTCAGGCGACATTTGTTATTTATTTAAATAATTTGTTTGAAAAAATACAAATACAGAGTAAAAATTGAAATACAGATACATCCAGAAGCACAAAACACTGCAGCTGAAAACACCACAGACAGTAATATTTCAATTTTGTACAGAAACGCTTGCTCACTCTCCAAAAATGACTACAATTGTGTAATAAAAAAAATTGTCGCTCATTGATAAAAAACATAAGAAAGGCATATGACCAAGATATTTAAAGTTAATTTCGTTGAAAAAACGAAATCTGTCGGCTGAAAATTTACGAAAATTTGTATTTGTTCAATAACTTTATTTAAACAATTAGAACTGTTATAAAATATTAAAAAATCGTACATATTATTTATTTCCAACAAATTTCTGATAGATTTTATAAACGGAACGAAGTCCTTAAAAATCGAAATGACCAAGATATCCATTTGTTTCCTAAATTTGTTTATAACATTAAAAATTACTTCAAATTTAAAGAAAATGTTAACTAGGCATTATTTTTACGTATATCCAGAGCAAAAAATTGAAAAATAAAGTCTCCAAGTATTTTTAACCTTGAAGTAGCACTTTCGTTCACTTATTTGTTAATATAAAAATAATATTTTGAATGTAACCTTCTGAATATTATTTGTAAGGAGCGTATTCATTGATATCATGATGTTTTACATCAATATAAGTAGTTGAAAAAAATTGGATCGTTTATGAGAAAAAGAATTTTTTTAAATGTCCACTTTGTTGTTAAATAAAAGAATTATAGAAAAAAAATCTAAAATTGGCTCTCACAAATTGCTTTAATTAACCTTCATTTTTTCCAAATGCTTAAATCGGATCAAAATTGTAAGCTCTAGACAAATTTGGCCAGAAAATACTTTTTTTGCCTCACTGTGCGACCCGGGTTTTTTAAATCGGTTTATATTTTTTTGCTTTAAATATCGTTTTTATCCAAGACGATTTAGATGACTTAAATTTTTTACTTTAATCTATACTCAAAAATGTAAAAAATTAGCGTATTTATAAATGTAATAATCAGAAACGATTTAAAACTAAATTGTGCTTTTATCTTTTTCAGATAGAACAACGGAAATAGGTTCAACAATCAATCAATATTTATTAAACAAAACAGAATTAGAGCCAGGAGCAATTCACTTGCTTTTCTCGAAAAATCGTTGGGAACGAGCCAGTGATATGATAGAATCTCTGAAGTCTGGAAAAACTTTAATAGTTGATAGGTAAAAATAATTTGAATATTCGAAATTATGCACCAAAATGTTAACCTTTGTCTTTTTCTAAAGTAGCAATTTCCAAATTTTTGCGATTCTATAAATTATTGAATTTTGAACGACTTAATTTTAAGGACTTTCAGTTTTAAATTATTAATTCTTGAACGCTTTATTTAAAATTTGTAATCTCTAGAAATTCTCCTAAAAGTTTCAATTTTTAACTTCAAGTTCAATTGTTAACTTTTTCAGTTATGAAATCATTCAGTTTACTATGTGTTATTCTGAAATCTTTAAACATAAAAAATTTCCATTTAAGTTCTTCATTTTTAAGCGTAGGAGGAACCTCCCTACAGTGGATAATCCAACCTACAGTGGATAATCATTAATTAAGAGTACAAATAAAAGAAAATTAATTAATTTTAATTTTAATTTATGAAAACTTATAGAATCTTAACTATTAATTAAATTAAATGAATTATTTTTCATGTATTAGTATTTTTATTTCATGATTATCCACTGTAGGGGGGTTACCTCTACATTTTTTATTTCAAAGGTTTTAAAATGCAGCTTTGCAGATTTAAACAATTAAAAATCAAAAGCGATTAACACAATAACTTATTTTACAAGACGATTCTGAATCTGTTCAAAATAAAAAAATTACAGATTTTGAAGTATTCAATTTAAAATCCTATTCAAATATTGTTTCTGTCTAAAATATTCAATATGGAATTCTTTAATTAGAATAAGAAATTCTTTTTAATATGCAAACATTCAAAAGTAAAAAGTTTGAAACTGAATTGTTTCAAATAGAAAGTCTTGTATCGATAAAATTTCGGGGTGGTAAATTTAAACTTTAAACGTTACAATTTTAATAGTTTCATTAAAAAATTTTTCCATTTTTATGTATAAATAAACAATTAATTTCGATTTTTAATATTTCTAGCTTAAAATTACTTAAAATTATATACTTATGAACATTTACAAACTTATTGATTCATTCTTCAATTCATAAAAGTTAAAAATCAACAATTCTGCTGTTGAACGGCATTTAATTTGAAAATTTTCAGTTGGTAAGTGTTAAAATCTTCCATTTTATACTTGTAAATTATCGGGCATTGAGTTAAAATTTTCTGAATTAAAAATGTTTTAAGGTTCAATTTTAAAAGTTTGAAATACAAAAGAGTTCCCCTATAAGTGCTTTAATGTTTTGTTCAATTATTATTACTTCAAATAAAAAAATTGTCAGCTTGAAGAGTTCAAATTTTTGAATTTCAATGTCCGTGAAAAATGGTTGCAAACCAGAAAGTGACCGCGATTTTTTTCGATTAAAACGGCCACTCTGTTTTTGTGACATTTAAATGCAAAGCAACCTGAAGATATACGATACGTATGATTTTATTACTTTTATTAGAAATTATCTGTCTGATTATTAATAAAAATTTAGGTGAATATACTGTTTTTTATTTTTCTCAAAATCGAAATTTCACTGATTAGACCCCTTTTTGAGAAACGGCTTCAATTAGAAAATTGGAAAATTCAGAAAGCTCGCAATTTTGAAACTGTTTAAGGCTTTGCATTAAGTATCTTTTTATTGTTAACACATCGAATTTTAACCTCATTTAATTTTTCATTGTATTATTGCAGGGTGTCTAGCTACCCGGAAAATCCGAGAATTCGCCGGGAAATTCTGCTCCTTGAAAAATACGGGAAAATGCCGGGAATTCGTGAGCAGATCCGGGAAATCTGTAGTCATAAATTTAAATTAGAAATTTTTATTTTCTGCGTAAAATTATTATTACTTTATTTTAAACTTGTTCTCTGGTGAACCCGGTTTTTCATCATCAGCCACGGACTAAGTCAAGTGCCTGATGAGATAAGGATTTTGAAAAGTCGTCTTTTTTAGTTGAATTCAACTGTTTCTTATTAAAAGTTAAAACGTTTTCTGGTTGAAAGTTAAGTTAAAGTTAAGGTAAAGTTTTAAGTTTCTTTTTTTAATAAGTTAATAAGTTTTATTTTTTAAGTTTTGAGTTAAGTTAAAGTTCTCTTTTGTTAAAAATTAATTTTTTGTTGAAGATTCACAATTTGAACTATTTTGATGAAATTTTTTTTTTTTAAATTAATTTTCTTTACCTGTGAATATAACTATTCCAGTTAAATATTCAATCGTTTTAATTAAAAATTCATCTTTTCGGTTGAACATTATTTTTTTAACTAAAAATGTAACTATTCAATTGTCGATTTAAAAATCATCTTTTATACTTGAAAATTTGTCTTGGTTTAAAATTCGTCTATTCCAGTTGAAGATTCATGATTTTAGTTAAAAATTCATCACTTTTTTTTTCAATTAATTTTGTTAACTGAAAATTTAACTATTCATTTTTTGGTTGACAACTTATTTTCTTTGGTTGAAAATTCATGGATTTTTTTTTAAATTGTCTTTTTGATGAAAAATCGCCTGTTTGTTAAAAAATTATTCTTCTTGTTTGAAAATTAATGTTCTTATTTGAAAATTCATCTTTTTGGTTAAAAATTCAAGTATTCCAGTCAAATATTCATCATTTTAGTTGAAAATTTACCTTTTTGGTTGTAAATAATACTACTTGTTTGGAAGCTAAACTCTTTTGTTAAAAATTCATCTCTTTGGTTTAAAATTCATCTATTACAGTTAAAAATTAATAACATTTTGTGGAAAATTCATCACTTGAATTGAAAATTTATTTTTCTTTTGGTGGAAAATTAATTGTTTTAACTGAAAATTTAATTATTCAATTTTTGGTTGACAACTTTTTTTCTTGAGTTGAAAATTCATGTATTTTATTGAAAATTCGTCGTTTTCAGCAGAAGTTAATCTTCATGATTGAAAATTTATCTTTTTGGTTAAAAATTCGAATCTTTCAGTTAAAAATTAATCTTTTTTGTTTAAAATTCAACTACTCCAGGTAAAGATTCATAAATTTAGTTAAAACTTCATCAATTCGGTTGAAAATTAATATTTAACTAAAAATTCAACTATTCCATTTTTTGGTTGAATAGTTTTATTTTTTAGTTGAAAAATGTTGTATTTTATTAAAAAATCGCCTTTTTGGTAAAACAAAGGAATCTTGTTTTAAAATCAATGTTCTTGTTAAAAATCCATCTATTCGAGTTGTAGATTAATCATTTTCGTTGAAGATTGATGTATTTTGTTGAAAATTCGTCTTTTTTGGGAGAAATTAATCTTCTTGGTTGAAAATTTATCTTTTTGGTTGAAAATTCGACTCCCGCAGTGAAAGATTCATTATTTTAGTTGAAAATTCATTAGTTTGGTTGAAAATAATTGTTTTATCTGAAAATTTAACTATTCAATTTTTGGTAAACAATTTTTTTTGTAGTGAAACTTGATGTATTTTGTTGAAAATTGATCTTTTTAATTGAAAACTCGAATCTTCCAGTTAATGATTCATCATTTTAGTTAATTCGTCTTTTTGGTTGCAAATAAAACTACGTGGTTTAAAGTTATACTCTTTTGTTAGAAATTCATCTTTTTGATTTAATATTCATCTATTCCAGTTAAAGATTAATCATCATAGTAGAAAATTCATCACTTTGGTTGAAATTTTTTTTTTTTTTGCGTAAGAATAATTTTTTTATCATGCAAGTTTTAACTATTCCATTTTTGGTAGAAACCTGATATTTTTTAGTTTAAAATTCAACTATTTTGTTGAAAGTTCAACTATTTGGTTGAGAATTCTTGTCATTTGTTGAAAAATTGTGTTTTTTTAGATAATTAATTTTTTTGGTTCAAAATTCAACTATTTGGTTAAAAATTTATCAATTTTGTTGAAAATGTAATATTTTTGCTTGAAAAGTTGGGAATCTGAAGCGGTTCAAATTGAATTTAATATAGCTCCTACATTAATTTTTCCTAAGTATGCACTGAATTTAAAGTATAGTATCAAATAAAAATTTGTTTGAATTATTATTGAAATTCATGGACTTTTAGAGACTAATTCAAGAAATGATTAATTATGTTTTTAGTATTATTTAATTATTTAGTGAATCGATGGTGCTAATATATTTAAGAATATCTTGTAATATAATTTGTCAGAGCTTTCTAAATTAAACATATTAATTGAATCCCTAAAAACTAAAAAAAAAACATTGTTCATAATAACCTTGCGAAACTGTATACATATTCCGAGTTGATTGTTTAAAAAATGCAAAATACTTGAATGGGTCCGTACTATAAAAAACTAAACCTGCAAAAAATCGGGAATTGTCAGGGCATTTTTTTCCAGGATTTGAGAAGATACCCTGCAATAAATGCTCTCATTTTTATGGATGCACTTGATGTTTTGTGTTTTCATTTCAAGGAATTCTGCTGAAAGAATATTAATTTTGTAAACTTTTCTAGTATCTTTTAGTACTTTCTTAACTAATAATGACGCGCGAAATTGAAACACAATATTGCAAGAGAGAAACAGGGAAAAACATTAATTCCCATCCGGGAAATCTGGGAATTTAAAAACAAAATTTCACTAGACGCCCTCTTATTGAAAAAAAAATAAATAAAAAGACAGCTTTTAATTAAATAAATTTATTTTGATTGAAAAAGGTACGCTTCTTCTGGAGCTGCATACGCGGCTGCGAACACCGGAAAAGATCTGGAATCTTGTAAGAAGCCAGACATAGGACTTCCTCGTCCAGATCTCGTGGCTTACCTGAATATTGACGAAGAGAAACAAAACCTTCGAGGTGGATGGGGCCAGGAGAGGTTCGAGAAACAAGAAATGCAACGAAAAGTAGCCGCTAATTTTGAGTTACTTAAAGAGGACAACTGGAAAGTGATTGATGCTAATCAAGATGTCGAGGAAGTCCATAAACAGCTAATGGAAGCTGTACTCAAAGTCATAGAGCGAGTGAAACACACGTCGATTCAAGAACTATACAGAAATCATTAGGAAATCGCTTTCCTTTTAGTTTTAAGGGGCAAGGCTTAATATATGCATTTTGTTTTAGAGTTTATGAAACCTAATTAGGCACGCCTTACAATTTACTGAAGAACGCTGAAGAATATTTAGCCAGTTTACAGTGATTAGTCTTACCTCGAAAATAATATTTTTAATAGAAAATCAATTTTAGATGTTATATTTAAAGAAATCTTGTGGTTATCATTAAATATTTCAGTTGTGACGTATTTACATTATATTGTAGAATATCGGTCGAACTGTTGAAGAATCACCGGTATACAGTATTTTAAATATTACACATTTCTGAATAAATAAGAAAGAATACAAATTTTTGAAGTTTCATAACAGGACGTCTAGTCATCTAGGAAACCCTATAATTGTCAGGGAATTTTTATATACCTGGAAATATCAGGAACATTTTTTTACATTTAAGGAATTTTTTCGACAGCGTGCTTAAAATTTTTTGTAATTGTAATATAACATTAAATAACAATGTTTTTTATTGGTAAAAGTAGCTTTATATTACTGGATTTAATTATATTGTTGAAAATTCGTTTCTTTTCGGGTTAGAAATTAATTTTCTTAACTGACAATTTAACTATTCAATTTTTGGTTAAAAATGTATGTTTTTTGTTGAAAATTAGCAATTTGTAGATTAAACTATTTTGTATAAAATTCGTATGTTTTTGTAATAATGTCGTCCTTTTTGGTTCAAACTGCAACTGGTTGAAAAATAATCTTTTTTGGTTTAGGATTCAACTATTTTATTAAAAATTCATCTCTTTGGTTGAAAATCATTTTTTTAAAATGAAAATTGAACTATTAAGTTTATGGTTGAAATGTATATTTTTGCTTGAGAATTCATATTTTTTGTTAAAACTTAAACTATTTCAATCAAAGATTCATCATTTTAATCGAAAATTCGTTTTTTGTGTTCGCACATAAATGTTTTTGACCGAAAATTTGACTTCATTTTTTGGTTGAAAATGTACCTTTTTCAGTTGAAAATTCATGTTTTTTTTTTAATTCGTCATTTGGGTAAAAAATTATTCGCCTTGGTTGAAAATTTCTCTTTTAGTTGAAAATTCCACTACTTGGTTGAAAGTTAAACTCTTGTTAAAAATTCATCTATTTGATTAAAAATGTAACTATTTTTTTTTGTAATTAAGTTTTTTGTTGAAAATTAATATTTTGAGTTAAATATTAAACTATTTTGTATAAAATTCGTATCTTTTGGTAAAAATCTGATCTTTTTTGGTCAAAATTACAACTGGTTAGAAAATATTTTCACGTTCTCGTCAGAGAAGGTATACTCTTCAAGTGTCTCTTCAATTTATCCTTATGACTTTTTTTGATAAAAAAGACATTCGCGGAGTTATAGCATTCACAAAATTCCAAAAAACAAACGAAAATGAACATTTTAAGCGAAACAACGCAAGATATAAAATAATGTCAATGGAAGAAAAATGTTGCGTTTTGAACACTTTACAGGATTATCGCAACAACTTTTTGAATTTTGTTGAAGATTCGAAAATTCAAACTTTGACCGCGCAAAAAATAATGAACAATAAAAAATTCCATTTTGCGGTCAAACTAAGCAAGATACGACAAATTATGAATTGACGAAAATTGTGTATTTAAAAAAGATCTACAAATTTGTTAGAAATCACTTTTTGATAGGATGCGTAGTTTCAATTTTATTCGTAAAAAACTGTATTAAAAATAAAAGATTGAATTTTTAGAAAAACGACACAAGATACGAAAAAAAATAGTTTTTGTTTTAATAGTAAAAAATAACATTAACAATCAAAAATTAAATTTTTGGAAAAACGACACAAGGTTCGAAAAAAGTTGAATAGAAAAAAATGTGCATTCAAAGAAGATCTACAAATTTGTTGGCAGTCACTTTTTTACTGGTCGCGTAGTTTTTGTTTTAGTCGTAAAAAAAAAGAGAAGAATTAAATTTTTGGACAAATGACACAAGCTATGGAAAAAATTAATTAAAAAATTAATTAATTTGTCGTGAATAATTTTTTAATAGTACAGTAGTTTTTGTTTTAATCGTAAAAAATAGCATTCAAAACATTAAAAAGTTACATTTTTGTCCGACCCCCCTTGAAAACGCGCAATAAAATGTATAATAACAAAAATTTTGTTTTGTTCTATTATGTATGTACACTTTTTTTTAATTATAAAAACAAGATAATGAAAATACGTATGTCTTAATACCAACGCATATTATGAATTGTAGTAATATACATTTATTGAAATTACACTATTTTCCAACCGAGCTAAGGATAAAATTTAATGCAAAATAAGCAATCTTAGGCCGAGGTACAGAAATAAATGTTATATACGATTTAATATAATAGTGTTTCATAATGTAGAAAAGTTCGCATTTTGGACAAAATCGAGTGCGAAGTCAAGTTTTTTTTTTTATGATGAACGAGAATAATGGAGAGAATTTTGCCGAACATTTTGCCTTGAGACTTTTGAAGATTTCAAGAGAAGAAAAAAGTTTTCTTAAAATTCCTGGTAAAGTTTAAATAATGTTTTATTTGGTAAATTAATTTTAAGAGAATATTAAAAAATGATTCTCTAAAATTTCTAAAAATAATGTCGAAAATTTTTAATCAAAATTGTTCAATTCTCCACGCTTACATTTTACAAAAAATTCGTGTTAGTTTAAGAAATATTAAGAAGTTTCGCAAAGATTTCGTAAAATTTAAATAAAATGTCGATTTCATAAAATTAAAAAAAAACTATTTTTAAAGATTTCCAAGAAAAAATTTAGAATCTTTTTAAGAATGAAAAACTTTTCTAGATAAAATTGATCAAGATTTCAAAACATTTCGAAAGATTTCCTAAATTGTCAGAAAAGTATGTGGAAGATTTTAAGGCAATTTTTTCATTTTGCAGAATTAAATTTTTCTTTGAAGGAAAAATGCCACTCGTTTTAAAAGATACTGAGAAGTTTTGAAAAAAATTCAAAAATAATTTAAACCTTGGAACGATTTCAAGAAATCTAAAACAAAATGTAGATTTGTGAAGATTTCGAAAAATATGCTTTTTAGTAATTTTGAAAGGTTTCAAGATAATAAAAGTTTTCTTTTAAAGATTTCAAAAGATTTCCAAAATTGTCGAAAAAGAATCTGGAAGAATTTAAAGCAATTTTTTTAATTTTTCAGTTAAAAAAAAATTATGAAAAATTCAAACCACTTTAAAAATTTCAAAAAAATGATTTTAAAAAAGAATTTGTAAGATTTAATAGCAAAAATTTT
>JAABKJ010008759.1:0-11373 GCA_011634705.1 Andricus grossulariae | reverse complement strand
TGGAAAATTTGTGAAAAAACCGCGTCTTTCTAACTCCATTCTATGAGAAAATTGCTAAAAACAATAATAAATTGTTTCAACAATTGATTGAAATATCTAATTTTCAGTATAAAGTAATATTTTATGCATCAGAAACAATTCGCATCAAAAAAACCGCAAAAAAAATCCAAATTAGAGCCAAAATCTTGCAAACCACATTTTTTCACTTATTGGGTTTCTTTGGGAACCTATGAAACAGACTAATGGACTAATATTTGAAAAGTGATATTTTATACGTATTCTATGGCTCATTGTGAAGAGAAATGTTGAGTTTCAACTCCATTGAGATCATATGGAGGATTCTGAAAAAGATTTACAAAAACGTCTTTTTTCTTTATGCGAAATGCATGTTAAACTTCATGGGGCTTGCGGCACCCCTAAATATCATTTTTTTTTTCGAGACAAAAAAAAATTGGATTATTTTTGGGTGGATTCGAATGAATTTGGGGGGTGTCCCCATAAAAATTCGAAAACAAATTTTTTGGACCACCCTCGTGGTCATGCTAGCTTAACGTTAAGCCAGCGCGAGCATCCGTTTTTTCAAAAAATTGCAAAGCACACCATTTTTGAATGTGATACAAAATTAGCACTAAATTATTCAATATTGAATGTTTTAATATGTCAGTATGGGTATGCTAACTTAATGGACCTGTATTGTGGCATATAGTACAAAATTAATTACATGAAAATTAATAATGAGGCATTGACATTCAAGGGAAACAACTTCGTGTTGATGATGACAATTATTATATAGAATGTCAAACTGACATATTCACTGATAAACTTTCACGCTGACATGGCGAATAAATTATTTGTAGATTTTTTATATATAATTTGGAACCTAGAATTAAACAATGGACAAAGCAATAGTAATTGAAATAATTAATAACAAAAAAGATAATCTAGACATTTTTAGAAAGTACCAATTTTTCAACAAAATCAATAGCCAAATTAGTTAGACTATTGAATTTCTGTGACCAATTTCATGATATCAAAATAAGCATAGAGATTATAGAGAGCTCGTCACAAAAGATCGATTTTATCATTGAAAATCTCACTAGTCCTGAAGATTTGAAATTTTGATCCTTTTGTTACTTGCGTGACTCAGCATTTATAAAGTTTCGATTTAAAAAAGATGATCTTCTTCCCTCTAGTCAAAAGGAATAAATTCTAAATACGAACACTTTTTGTTTTTAAAACGCCATTTAACTAATAGAACTGTTTTATTTGTATTTCAGGGTTATTCAAGCTTCAAGATCTTGTCAAAACTCCGCCCTCAACAAAAACAGAAATGTACATACGCCAGGCTGGTCCTGGAACATACAGGCAGGTCCTTCGTGAAATTAGACACAAGGAAATTTACAAATTAATCATCGACACAGATCCAGCGCACATGCAACAATTTTTCAGAGCCGTGAGTAATTTTTCTAATACAAATCCAATTATTATTTTATATTCTTATCTCGCAACTATTTTTGTCGGGAAACCCGTGTTCGTGATCGGATGAAGTTTTCATTTTTTTGTCGAATAAAGAAAAGTGTGCAAACTTCAAGTTTATGAAAATTAATAATTATTTAAATAATATGTTCAATATAAAAATAATCAATGCAACGGTTTAGTTCAAGAAACATAACATAGAATTCAAGTAGTCAAAGTTAGTTAAAATATATCTTTAAAACTAAAATATTTAGAAATGGATTGCATATCCCTTAACTATATAAAAAGTGAAATTTTCAAAACTGCTTATAAATTTAGGACAGTGGCTTGGACACAAATTTTTTTTTATATACTCGATTAATATTAAATACTACGTTTTCAATATTTAAACTAACTTGTAATGTTTATACACTATACTATGCTGGATATTGAACATTTTAGCGTATCAACGATGAAATATTCTTATTTTTTACAGATGTTTTAAAATTAGATGTTTTCAGCTTAACAACTTGTGATAACAATTTTTAAGAGATAACAGATTAATTTCCAAGCAAACAGTTAAATTTGTATCCAAAAAGGATGAACTTCTCACGAAAAAGATTAATTTTTTATCCAGAAGAATAATATTCTGCCCAAAAAGTCAAATTGTTGAATTTTGAAGCCAAATATGATTTTTCAACAAAAAAGATAATTTACAACCAAATAGTTGAATTTTTATCGAAAATTATGAATCTGAAACCAAAAACAATGCATTTTTCATAATGTGGTTCAGCTTTATACCAAAAAGTATGAATTTTCAACATATTAGTTCAATTGTCAATCAGAAAAGATTAATTTCAAACCAAACAGTTGCATTTTTAACCAAAAGGATGATCTTTTCAACCTAATGGTAAAATTTTCAAGCGGAAATGGAATTTTTATATTTTCATTTTAAAAAATTATTTCTCGAACAAATTTCCAACCAAATAATTAGACTTTCAACTAAAGAAATAAATTTTCAACTAATATGATGACTCTTGGAAAAAGTTAACTTTTAACAGAATAATTCAGGATTCAACCAAATAGTTGATGTTTCAACCAGAAAGATGATTGTTCAACTAATAAGATTAATTTTCCACTGAAATAGAAGAATTTTTAACAAAATACATGAATTTTCAACTACAAAATATATATTTTCAACCTAAAATGGATTAGTTAAATTTTCAGTTAAAGAAAATTAATTTTCAACCAGAAATTAATTCTTAACAGAGTAGTTCAACTTTCAACTAAGTAGGTGAATTTTCAAAAAAAAGGTGACTCTTCGCCAAAATAGTTGCAATTTCAACAAAATAATTCAATTTTAAATCTAATAGTGAAATTTGTAACACAACTCGATGAATTTCGATCTAATAATATAATAGTAGACTTTAAAACTGAATAGAATGAACTGTTAACCAAAATAAGTTGGATTTTGCATTGGGTTTTATTTTATCAGTTCGAATTTGAGCAAAAAAATTATTAAAAGGGAATAAAGAAGGAATTATTCAAAAAGAGGGAAGAAAGGGAATGGGAAAAATAGTGTGATGTCTGATGTATGAAAGTGATTTTGAAACTTCTCAAATTATTATTGAACTGTATCGTTGCCCTTAGAAATACACACAACTCCCGATATAAGGCCGGTATCAGGCATGGGTTGCCTTGGCCTTGATCCTAAATCGAGCTGAGAGTGTGGCCTTCCAGCTGTTTCTCACGTTTAACTGAAAAAATCCTCTCTTTTGGCCCCGCGGCTCATCTTATCACAAAACAGCGGGGGCCATCAGTTCTAAGAATATCGTAAACCGGGGGGGGGGGCTTATATCGGGAGTCGAGTGTAAGAACAAAAAACGCGCGCATGGCACGCGCTTTTGTTGTCTAGTTAAAATAAATATTTTGTGGATTCAACAAAAACTTTACTTAAATAATTGACCCAAAAAATGTGGATGATTTCGTGGCAACCAAAACGTTTTCCCAGTGCTCTCTGAAACTATTTAATATACAATGACGACGAATGCGTACTAGACTCGAAGATCCCTTCAATGGGCTATATAAGAACTAGTTTTCGTATAATCTTATTGCAAAGAGTAGAGGTATCAGTAAGATCAAAAGTTAAGCCAAAGTGGTTGGACGCACGCCAAAAGCTTCGGGGAAAGCTCTGGATTTTCGATGGTTCTTCTTGCATTTCAGACAATGTTATAGGTAGGATCAAAGTATTCGTAAAAATTGATCAGTTATCATCGATTCGAAACACGAAACGGTTCCGGTATTGTAAAGCCAACATTAAGTAGGAAATATCTCAAATATAAAATTCTAAAGATCGCATCCATTTTAAATCAGGCAGGTTCTGCACTTGAAATCGCAGAATCTTTTGGGGACTAAATATTGGTTATCGTTTAGAAGAAATGAGGTAATACGTATTTTTCCGATTCGCAAAAAAAAAAAAATCTACAAAGTTATGTGTATTCGAATTTTGTGCTTTGCGACACTGTTTAGGATCATGTAGAAAAAAAAGTGAACTGCAAATAATTTCTTGGTCAAATTAAGATTCTTGCGCATGAGAGTACCACGTTATGATTACATAATATGCATACACACAAAATGTGGTCCCCTCGAGCGTAGAAATCTCAGTTTGACCACAAAGTTACTTCCAGCACACTTTTTTTCTACATGACTTTAAAGAGCGTACAAAAGCTATTTTTTTTAAATGAAAAGACGTTTTGGTATACTTAAGTGTACATTTATTATAAAATTAAATTTTTATCGTTCTATAAAAATGTATCTTCACACTTTTTTCTATTTCGCGTTATTTTTTAGATTTTCGCAAAAACATTTATAAAATTCTTCAAGATTTCTTTTTTTCATAACAATACGATTTTATGGTGTCATAACAAACAAAGAATAACATAATGTAACATCAGTTTCAACAACGAACGTTCATCAGCGCGCATTTTTGTTGGCTAGTTAAAATGAATTTATTGTGGATTCAACCAAATGTTTTAATTCAAATCAAAATATTAATTTTTTGGACTACCCTAATATCAATTCACAAATACTAATAATCTGAAATAAATAATCAAAACGTGCCAAGAATGAAAATCTGCATTTTTCTTACTTCATAATTAGAAACTTTCTTAAAATTATTATCACAGCGAAATACCTGCAGAAAACTTGTATCTTGATGAGAGTAATATTTGAAGTCTTCGATTTTTCTCTACCAGAGTTTGATTTTGCTAATTTCCTCTCGTTAATGTAGTTCTAGAGAAACTTCAATCTTATGGATACTTTTTCTTCTTGATAAAATTTCATATTTTGTCATGTCTTTTTTTTATTTGTATTCTCCTCCAGTACATTAAAAATATGAACAATTCAAAAATTCAGTGTTGAAAATTTTTCAAATACATATTAAGTTTGAAAAATTTTTGAAACAATAATTATGAATTTCGAATTGAAAGCGTTTGAATTCTAAAGATATAAATAAAACGATTTTGAATTAAAAACGTTCTAAACAAAATTGTGAGAAAAGACAATGTTTCGAATGGAGTGCAAAGGGATTGAACTTGTATCATTTCTAATTCGAAGCGTTCGGAATTACACAATTTTATTTTGAATTAAAGTATCTCGAAATTGAATGATTTCAGATTAAAATGTCGAAAATAGGACAATTTCAATACGACGAAAATTGCAGATTTACAGATTGAAATTGTGAACATTCGGTCATTTAAAATTCAAAGGAACTAAAATTGTACTATTTCTAATTAAAAGCGTACAGAATTGAATACTTTAAAATTGAAATCTTTCGAGTTAAATAATTTCCAGTTTGAAACGATGACAATTGGACAATTCGAAATTGAAAACTTATTTCAATGTTTTAAAGTAAAACAACGTGAGCCTCAATCAACTTTCACTTAAGAAAGATATTACAAGAAGTTTTCTGTGGAATAATATTCTTACACAGAATGCGGATATTTTGTGCAAAAATATAATAATCGTGGGAGCGATTATTTCAAAATTTAAAATATTGATCATAGAAAAGAAATTTCCAGTAAAAAAATTGTTACTCAATGATTGCTAAAAATTAAATATAGAGTCAAAACAATTCTGCAAAGTTTTCTGTGAAATTATAAATTTTGAATTAAAAAGGTTTGAATATTCCTTCAGTGCAAAAGAGTATTGAGAAATTATATACTTGGACTTTTTTTTGCAGAATTTTCTCCTCGGATGATGTTCGGATATTTTTAATATGCAATTAGAAAAATCGTGAGAGCGCTTTTTTCAAAAAATAATTTGTATAAGGTTGTAATTGAATTTTGATGACATGTTTTTAAAAATATAAAACATTATTAAAAAATAAAGAAGTGCAATATAAAACAGTATCCAATAAACATCATCTAATTTCATGGATCTTTTGGTTAAACTTGGTTGAGTCCCACCGTGCAAAGCTGCTGAAATTCTAGAATTTTGAAACGTTACTACATAAATAAAGTTAAAATTCAACATTAAAATCGATTAGACAAATTTGTATGAAATCAACAACAAAAAATCACCATCATTTTCAACGTTCAAAATGAAAAAATTAAAAATGATAAAACTTTAAATATTGAATCATTCTAAAAAAATATTAGAAAGAAAAAGTAATTTTATGTGGAAAACATGGCAAATGTAAACATTTCTAATCCGGAACGTTGAAATTTAAGCTGAGACGAAATTTAAATCATTTGAAAATAAAAAATTTTAAAATTGTTATTTATATTCTTTAAAATCGGAAATTTTAAGATATTACAATGAAAATTGCAAATTCTGAAAAATTATACAAAACAAGTTTGCTATAATATAATGCAGTCATGCATTTGAAATTGCAGAACTTCAAGTTTATCATTTCAAAGTAGGTTTTTTTTTAAAGCTGAGTTTGAAATGTTCAATATTTTGAAACATTTCAAAATAAAAAAATATTCAATTTTCAATGTCTGGTTCTAAAATTTTATCGTTTTTAAGGCTTGAATTTGAAAAATTATAGCCTTTATTTTTCATTGTTCTCAAATTTATTCCAGAGCCAGTTAATTCAAAATTATTGATTTAAAAACCCTTTAAACTGAGCACTGTGCAACTATTGAGTCTTTTAATTTCTGTATTCTACAATTTTAAAGAATTTAAAATACCAGACAATTTTGCACGTTCAAAATTGAAACCGAGACCAATTTGGGATATATTTAAATCTCAAATTATTAAATTTAAAAACTGACTATCAAGGCTTTCAATATAAAAATTCAGAAGATTTTATAGCGACTAAAATTCAAGACTTCCAGAAATTGCGAAACTCAAAACCCAAAATTTTCTAATATAAAATTTTGAAGCAAAAACCGTAGTTTTTTTAAGGCCTGAAAAACTAAACTGTTTTAGAATTTATTATAAAAGATTTGAATAGAATAAATATATGATTAATAAGCATATATATATATATATATCATGTATTTCCAATTGACATTCAAAATTATTGGATCTGTAAAAACAGCATTCACTGTCATTTTCACAATTAAAAATTGAAAGCTTTTACATAGTGTAATTCCTTAAAGTTTAATTATTCTAAAAATGATTAAAATTATATGAATTTAAATTTGAAACTTTGAAAATAAATTAATTTTTACTGGAAGCGTTAAATTTCTAACAATTCTAAATTTTGTTCACAAATTAAATCTTTCTTTAATTAGTTTCTTAAGACTGAAAAATGAATAATTTTCAAATTGTGCAACACGATTTGAAAAATTTAATCATTTAAACCTAAAGTGCAAGATTATTAACGGGAAATTCAACGATTAGGTATTTGCAGGTAAGGTGGACAACCTAATATTGAAGACAATAAATTCTGTAAAATTTTAGACTGACGTATATATACTACAAAACTATTGTCACGTTGAAATGACAAAAAAAGTCGCGAGATGAAAAACACGCAAAAAGCGAACGGAAAATAGGAACTTCAATGTGGACAGAATTAATGAAAGATATATTATTATATATAATAATAATTTTGCAAATTGAAAGTCGTCTAATCATATCGGTTTTTTTATTTGTTTCAGATATTGCAACTGCAAATGAATGACTATAGATACCACTATATGTTCACAACATTTGTGAGTACAAATAATTTTTAATTGATTCGCTCCTCTAGCCCCCTCCAACTAATTCACCCACTTCTCACCCAATCCATTCTCCTCTTCTATCTTTACCACATTCTCTTGCCAGCTTCCTTTATATTATATTCATCTCCTACATCCTTTCCATACATGCTCCCATGTTTCCTCTTCCCATTCACAGCTTCTGTACTTTCTGTTCTCTTTCTTTTCTTAATACACTCGAACTCCAAATATACGAGCTCGAACGCGCGCTGCTTTGAATACGACGTTTGTTCATTGCGAATTGCATACGCCCGCATGCGCGCAGTACGCCTGTGTGCGTTCTCACGCATTACCCCGAAATCTAAACGTCGCAGGAGTGGGAGCCCCTTTCACGCTCGTATCTTTGGAGTTCCCGATTCCCGAGATTGTCCTATCTTTGGAGTTGGAGTGTACATCACTTCCCTTACCTCGTTTCCTATTCTAAATCTTGCTATTCTGGTCCATCCTTCCTCTTTCCTGCCCTTTCTAAATACCTTGGTACTCCTTCCATTTTTATCATCTTATACTAATTATTATATTTTCATTCCTCAATCATCTCCCATCTTTCTATTAATTATCTTTCTCTGTCCCTTATCACCAATTCTTCATAATTTACTCCAGTCTCCCAGTTTATTCTTTCTTCTCCTTTTCTAAACCTCATTACCCTTGTATTTTCTACAATTAAATTATACTCTTTTCCTGCCTGAGTATTTCTCCAATCCTGTAATTAGGCCAGCCATCCCTTCTTCATCCTCTGCCATCAACATTATATTGTCAGCGAATGCATGTGTATATATATTTTCTTTTCGTATCCTAAATCCTCCCCATCCTTTTCTTTCTTCATTTCTTCTCTTAAGTCTGAGATTATCATATTAAATAAGTGTTAGCTCAGGGGAAATCCTGGCTTTACTCCTCTCACCAACTAAAAACTTTCTCCTACGTGCTCTCCTACCTTTGACCTGCTTCTTGTCTCTCTAAAATTTTTTGATACTTTCTTTATTAAACCCTCTCATATCCCCTTTTTCACCATTACTTTTTCTATATCAACTTGGTCCAATGAGACAAACCGACTTTAAGTCCAGGAACATTGCTATTATTGCCCCTTTTCCCGTTTAATCCTTCTATTTACCAGATAATTAAGAATATATATGTTGTTTATTGCCCCTATCCCTTTCCTTAAACATGCTTGATTCAGTGGCTCTTTTCTTCCTCAACTTCTTTCTTTAACCTTTCCGTTAAAACAGCTACTTGTACTTTATACAATATTATCATTAGGGTCACTCCCCTATAATCTTTAATCTCCTCCGCTTGGCCTTCCTTCACTATGGGTACCACTACTCCTTTCCTTCATTCTGGCCTGCCCTCTCCTCTCCATACTCTATTGCACATTCTCTATGCCCATTTCTTTTGTTCTGTCTCCCATTATTTTTATGCTTCATTTGCAATCTCATCTATACCAAGTGCCATTCCATCTTTCATTCTTCCTAACAACTTGATTATATCTTGCCTTGTTATGTCCGTTCTCTCATCTGCCATACTTTTTTTCTTTTCTAACTTTCCTCTCTACTCCTTCAAACCTTTTATTTTCCTCCTGTTTTTTCGAAAGCACAACTCAGTATACACATTCTTTTTCCTCCTATATTCTTCTTCACTACATTTTTCCCTTTTCCCCGTTATAGTCATATGCTATTTTCTAAAAATCGCTTATTTGATTCAATCTGTTTTTTTCTATAAGTCGGCGGATTTGATAATCCAAATTCAATCTCGAAATGCATAGAAGAGGTTTCTCAAAGCTCCATTACATTTGTAGGTTTACATAGATACCGTTTGATATTTGCTCAAGAACCCAATTTGCACAGAAGGAAGCAAACAGGATGACTCTCAGACATGTATCTAGTATAAATCTCCACCATTATCGTTAAACAAAATCAGCTTGATACCCTATAAATGTTATTTTCAAGATAGTTGCTATTCTTAACTAATTAAATCAAATTGCTTTTCGTACATTTGAAAAATCGGCATTGATCACCTTGTCATTAGAACTGTAATTGAAAAAAAAAATTAGCCCTTTTGAAAATCAAAAACCGAAATCTATGTTATTCAACAGCCAACCTTCCAAGAAAGTAATTTTTAAAATCAAAGTTTTAACATGATTCTTCTCTACACGTTTATTAAGAAATCTCAAAACTTTTAAGTCAGAGATGTTATTCCAAAGAAAGGAGTGCCATTAGGTGGAACCACATAGGTGCATTTCGTTTATCATTAAAAACATTTCGTATCGTGTGGATATCTCGGGAATATTTACTAAAGTGCCTTCTTACAGTAGCGCTTCTATTTAACATCTTTTTCGTTCGAAATTCAACCTCTTAATTGACGTTTTTTCTCTTTCTTGACCGGAAAATCTTTCTTCGTAAAAGATTCTTTTTTTTTTTTTTTGCTGAAAATTGAACTATTTTGTTAAAAGTTCCCTTTTTTCTGGTTCAAAAATAATTTATTTATTTAAAGTTGACATTTTCAGCTTGAAAATTAAACTTTCTGCTGGACAATTTTTTTTTGCTTTAGAATTTGGAAATGTTGTAGAAAATTCAACTATTTCGTCGAAAATTTAAACTTTTAATTACTTTTTCTGTTCAAGATTGATAATTTCGGGTTCAAAATTTAACTTTTCTGTAGATAGTTTGTCTTTTCGGCTTTAATTCAACAATTTCGTGGTCAGTTTTGTCTTTTTGAATGAAAAGTCTTTCTTGGTTGAAAATGTATCTCTTTTGGTAGAATTGACAATGCAACTATTTTGTTAAAAATTCCTTGTTTATTTTATTGAATTCAACTATTTTTGAATTAAAATATAAAAAATATTTTAGTTGAAGTATCAACTATTACATTTTTCGTTGAGAATCAATTTCTTAAATTAAATTCAACTCTTTTCTTATTTGAAAATTAGCTGTTATATTTTTTTGGGGAAATAATCTTTTTTGGTTGAAAATACAACTACATGGTAAAAGTTGAACTTCTTTGTCAAAAATCAATTTTTTGTTGTTGGAAATTTATTCTTTTAGATGAAGAATGGAACTATTTTGTTAAAAATTTCATTATTTTTTTCTTCAAGTGAAACTATTTGCTCAAAAGTGATCTTTTTAAAAATTTTGTCTTCCCAGTTTGAACATTCGACTATTTTGTTGAAAATGCAACTGTTTTTGGTCTAAATTTAATCTTTTTTCTTCAATAATTCAGCCATTTAGTTGAAAATAATCTTTTTGCTTGAAAAATTGAACTGTTTGGTTAGGAATTTGAGGATTCTATGGAAAAAAACATCCCTTTGGCTTGAAAATTTGACCATTTGGGTAAAAATTCCACTATTCTGTTAAAAATCCCTACCTTATACTTGAAAGTTCAACTATTTGGTTGTAAATGCAACGTGGTCTGAAATTAATTTTTTGTCCGACCGCCCTTGAAAACGCGCCATTGCATGCACGTGAAGCAGGCGTAATGTGGCCGCTTCCAGACCAGTGATGCCCGCACATCCGCCCGCCACCGCCAGACCAACATGAAACTTTACGCCCGCTACATGACACTTTACGCCCGCTACATAAAACTTTACGCCTGCTACACATACACTGCACCCCGCAAGTGAGAACATAGAGGATTGATCTTTATATTTTAAAAAATTGTATTGCTATACCCGACAGTCTCCCTTCTGCAAAGTACGCTATTTCTTCATTTCACCTGTAATCTA
>JAABKJ010008758.1:0-11373 GCA_011634705.1 Andricus grossulariae | reverse complement strand
AATCCTTAACACAGTAGATGAATTTTCAACATACAAGATTAAGTTTCTACCTAACTACATGATTTTTAAACAAAATAGTTAAGTTTTTAAGCTGAAAAGTCGAATGTTTTCAAAAAAAAAGAGATTATTAAATCAGAGAAATTTTTTTAACATAATATTTAATTATCAATGTAGAAAGATAAATTTTCAATGAAATAGTTGAACTTTTAACTTAAAAAGATAAATTTTTGACAAAACAAAGAAAAAATGTTCAACATATTGAAAAACGTTGCATTCAACTAAAAAAGACAAATTTTTAACAACATAATTAAACCCTCAACCGAAATAATGAATTTTTAACAAACAAGGTTAATTTTCAACCCAAAATGATTCTCTCATAATAATTAATCTGAAGAATATTTATAGAAATGGAAAAGTACAAAAAAAAACAAACAAACTTGCAATTAAAATTAAATATTTATTTCTAAATCAATTATAAAGCTTACTGCTGAGATTTTTACTTATCTAAGATAAAAATAAAATATTAAGATTTTAATTTTTCCTTTGATTTAAAATACTCAGAAATTTAGGTCGGAGTTTCAATTTGTGAAGCTTTCACACAGGGAATTATTGATAATGATAACAAAAATGGTTTACACAAAAATAGTGTAACTCTAATATATAATTTTTTCTGCTACAATTCTTCTTTTTTAAGAATTAGCTTTGAAACAACTTACGGGGGAAAAATTATACTCAAAGTCATGTATTTTCTTTATTTTATATCAAAAACCTTGCAGTTATTAATTTGTCCGACATGGGGCCTGGAAGTTTGCTCTTTCTGATTTTAATGTTGTATGTGGTGGTTGAAAATTTTTCCAAAATAAGAAATTGTTATTAATGTGTGCGTGTTATTCGCGATCAATAGATTGCTGTTCACAGCAGTTCGCTGATCCGAAGATACATAAGCGTTCCGAATCCGGTTCTTTGTAGGAATGGTTCCGGGCTCATTTCGCAAGCGGTTACAAAACGGAACGATACTACTGCAAAACCGAAACCAAAATCTCATTCCCTAACAAGTTTGTTTAGTTTATAGGCGGTCGGGGAGCACCGATGGAGCCCCCTGGAGCTCAAGCTATAAAGCCTATTGTGCCAAACCCTTAACTAAAATCGCTTTCAGTAGTTGACTCCAGACCTCTACTCAGAGAAATGTCCTCTGGTGGCAAAAGTTTTTTTTTGAAGTAAATGAAATTTCCTCTTAAATTGAAGGTTGAGAGGATTTTCATTTTCCTTAACAGGAATCCTTTTTCAGCAAAAATGTTCCTTATGCTACTCACTTCACCTAATCTTGCAGCCAAATAATTTTACTTGTGTGAAAAATATAATCACGTCGTGCAAAACAAAACTGGCAAGAGGACGATGCTTTTGTTTCAAGACAACTTTTTCTCTGAGTTTCATGGTGAAGCCCAGTATGTCAACCACTTATCGCGATATAATTTCCTAAGATACCATTACGTGGGCCCCAAGGCCCCGTTGCCTGAGCCTAGCTAATTCCGGGCACTGGCATAAGACATACAGGGATGTTTCATAATCCCTGAAGCATTTCCAGTACTTTGTCGTGGGCTTGTACCCCATTTGGGGCATATGCTAGTTCAGGTGGTTGTACCCTATAAGCATCTGAATCACTTCCCTACTGTCTTTCCCTGTGTTACCAGAAACCCATATTAGAGCCAAATTATTCTCTTTTGCAAGTTGGTTTAATGGCTTTTTGTATTCCCGAACGAGCTCCGATGTTATGTCTGGTTTTGCAACTGCAGTTAATGTAGCTTTGCTGTACGAGCAGATTGTAATATGCCTACTAGAAGCGTTTTCTCCTTATAATATCTCAGCACAGCGAATGATGGCCAGAACCTCGGTCTGGAAAATGGCGGCATGCCATCCAAGCGGGATCCCTTTCCCTCTCCTTCCCACGCTGTTGTCAATGCTCGCTCCTGAATTCCCAATCCTTTGGAGCCGTCTCTGTACCAGATTTCCTCTTGAAAAAGCAGGTTACCATTTGCTTTCCATATATACCTACTTGAGGTGCAGACGTGGAATGTTTTCGTGAAGTGTCTTATTCTCTTATTTTGCCTCATTTCTAGAACTGGCAGTGTTCTGTTGTCACTTGGGAGCCTAGTGTGTCTAGTCCCTCAATTCAATCTATTTGCTGTTGCCTGGCGGCCCATCGCATGAGCCTTTCTGGTAATTATTGAAACCGTCGCAGCCTGTCCTGCATCGTTTTAAGTTTAACCCGTGTCCAGCAGACCACGGCCGCGTTTAGGGGCCTTGGTTTGAGGAGAGCAAAGTATAGCCAAGCAAGCATTTTTGATCCTGGACCCCACGTCAACCAAAGGATCTTTACACAACTAAAATGGCATGACAAACATCCAGCATTGGATCTCAAGGTGCTTCGCCTAGTTCAGTTTACTATCTAGGTTTACACCCAGATATTTATCCTTGACACGGCGATCACATAATTACTTGTAAGTATGAGAACTTGCGCCCTCGCTATTCCAGGAGGTTTTGCTATTACCCCCTGAAAGGATCGCTTCTTACTTCAGATCCCACAGACTACAGTCCGTCGGTTCCCCAAAGCAGCTACGCCTCGCGATGCAGTCCCTATGGTGTACTGATTTTATATCTATAGTCTGATATGACACTTAAGCGCACCCACCAGATACAAGGTCCCGCGATCCCTAGAGAGAGGATACCGGAACAAATGTTGTGGTCAAAATTCTAAAATAAGAAGGTCACCTAAATTTTTCATAAATCAGTAGGCCCGGTGAGGCTTTACCTCCAAATAAGAAGGCGATCCGGCAGGAAGTACTTACCTGAAAATATCGCGTTCCCTATACCTTGTGCACAGAGAAAACTTTTACTTATGTAGCTTATATCGTTTTAATGCTTTTGTGAACGTTCGTGCGACGAGCGTGTTGCCGAAGGAACTTCATCAATTCAAGATTCGTGTTTTCCTTCACCTCAATGTTCAGAAAGAGCTTGGTGACTTCTCTGCCTTCCTTCTTGAACATTATCAGTAGGGAGCGGGGATACGATATGTTACGGGCAACCAAGGTTTTTCATAACTTTGATCCCGTTTATTGTGTTCGTGCGTTCATGTGAATGTTTTTATTTTGCTTTATTAGTTACGCTTCACGTGGAGCCTTCAATACAGTAACCGTAGTCTTTTCTCTTTATTCTATTCGTTTGATTCGAGATTTGGTTACCGCATTCATAGTATAATTTTATTCTTGAATTATTTTTTAAATAATTGATTGAAATGAAATGCATCACTTATAAGATAGATATTATTTTGATGAATAATAAAATCATAATAAGAGTAACCTAAAGTTTAATTCAGTAACACTGTAGAATCTTTTAACTATAAGTAATGGAGAATAATTTTTTTAATTTGTTAATATTTTTAAGTAATGCGATTATTACATTTATATGTTCACTACCACTACCCGGGTAAATCGGATCGTGCACTAAGTCGTTCAAGACGACATCCATGCGAACTTTAGAAAAATTTAAATTGTGCCAACGGCCAAAATAACTACCAATGGTGATTCGACAACGCAGGTGCACCGGATCGATCACCAGGTAGTGTTTAGCACGTATTTGAAGAGACATTTTTACATTCCCATCAGAGAATTTGTAAGATTTGTGTAAAAATTGACCCCTCCCCCCTACCCCCCGGTTTGGTCAAATGTCCGCGTCTTGAGATATTCTGCACCCAAAAAACAGGTTTTCGCGAATGTGTCTGGCTGTGCGACTTTTTTTTTAAGATTTAAAAATTCTATGTACAGATTTTCGTAGTACTCAAGAATACAAACAATTTATAACAATGACTTTTTTGATAAAACAAAAATTACTGGAAATATAGCATTACAACATTCCAAAAAATAAACGAAAATGGACATTTTAACAAAAAAATGCACGATATGAAAAAAGTCAGGAGGAGGAAAACGTTGCTTTTAGAGTACACTACAATATTGTCATAACACCTTTTTGAATTTGTTAAAAAATCAAAAATTCAAATTTTGATCGCAAAAAAAAGTAATCAAAAATCAAAAATTTCATTTGGCGGTCAAACTATGCAAGATATTAACAAAGATGAAAAAATCAAAATTGTGCATATGAAAAAGATCTATAAAATTGGTTATCGATCACTTTTTGATACGATGCGTAGTTTTTATTTTAATTTCAGAAAATAACATTAAAAACAAAAGAATTAAAATTTTGGACAAATGACACAAGCTGTGAAAAAAATGAGTAGACAAAAGTTGCTCACGCAAAAAAGGGCTATAAAAATTTGTTATAAATAATTTTTGTAAGGAAGCGCAGTTTTGTCTTAATCGTAACAAATAGTATTATCAATAAAAAAATTTAATTTCTGAAAAAACCACATACATTTTTTAAAAAGTTTTGTTATAGAAATTTGCTTAGAACCACTTAACGCTAGGATGCTTATATTTGGTTCAAATCGTAAAAAATAACAGTAAAAATAAATGAAGTAAATACATGAAAGAACGACACAAGTTGCAGTGAAAATTTTAATAACAAAATTGTTTTTTTTTCTATAGGATGCACACTTTTTTTTATTCTAAAAACAAGACAATGCAAATACGTTTGTTACAATACCCATGCATATTATGAATTTCAATAATATAAATTTATTGAAATAATACATTCTTCAGGGTAGTTGAAAATAAAATTTAATGCAAAATCAGGAACAAATATGAAAGTATTCACGGTAAATACAATTTGTAGTTTATTTTGCAATATCTAAATAAGCAATCACAGGCCGACGTACATAAATAAATGTAATATACATCTGATATAATAGTGTTGAACCTAATGTAGAAAAGTTCGCATTTTCGACAAAATCGAATGGGAAGTACAAGACACGTGATGAGAATGTGTTCGTTAAATCCGAAGGAGCTTTAACAAAAGAGAATTCACAATCACAAAATTACAGTTGTCGATGTTTTGACCTTTAACTTTAAATGGTCTGTGCAAAGATGTGGGAGAAGTGCAGAGACTGAGCACGTAGTGCGAGGTAAATACATTATCAAGCGCGAAACGTGAGAACCAATAGTCGCTCGCACCAGGCGCGCTAAAACTTGCGAGCCAGAGAGAAGGAAGGAGAGAACAAGGATTAGATTTCTCGTTTTTGGGATAGGATGTAACTTGTCATGTTCACACCTTTCCCTGATAAGTGGCTTAGTATTTCGCTGACACGCAGGGATGCTTTTCAGGCTATTAACCAGTGAAAGCTTGGCACCTCAAAGAGCACCGATGATCTGAACGACTAACTTAACAGCATGTTCCGAGTATAGCCGTCGCAACTCCCTCATAAGGTTCTTTCTCCTGAGTTGTGATGTTCTTGTCGGCTAGTGCCGAAAATTCGATAATGAACATGGTTCGTTTCTCGAAGTCGAGAAAAACTATGTCAGGCCTCGAGTGCGCGGCAGGAACAATTGTCGAGAATATGAAGTTCCAGTTTACACGGCACTTCTCATTTTCGACAATTGAGTCTATTTCCCTAAGAGCGTTTAGCGGAAAGGTAGCAGGGCTAATGCCCTAAGAGTGACAGAGATGGTAATAAAGATCTCTTAGTGCTGCATTGTGCCTTTAGATGTACGTCATTCCCGCATGAGTTGGACAACTAGATAGCATGTGTCCTAGGTGCTCGGTTTATGCATGACGCGTTCTGCAACTACCATCGGTAATGCCTTGGCTTAAAATGTGACGACGGTATGCCAAAGTTGAAATGACGTCGTCTTTATACGACAACAATGAAGGACAACAACAACAACGACAACATGAACCCCTTCTTGCCCGACTTCAATCCGGGTGATATGAGGAAAGCAAACGTTTGACATCGACTCATACAACATCGACTGATCCTTCAGATTTATGTGTAAGGTGCCGTGCATCCTCTTGTCGAGCTGATTATGATAGTTTTTCTCCGGTGCTTTCTTAATCCGGGCCTTCCAGATGGATAATGTTTGATGCATTTTACTCGCCCCTGATATTGGAGTCAAGGCCATATGTTTCAGCATCCTCCACTGCCTTGTACAGAAATGCTTCTTTACCCACTTCTTCGTTGTTCCTGTACCCAGAATAATCCTGTTGTGAAAACATTCAATATTCAATATCCTGCGACCACCTTGACGGCGCGAGATGTAGAGTCGCTGAATAGACGACTTAAGGTGCAAGCTTTTGTTCATGTGCATACATTTTCTTGAACCGATATAGCGCTTCTATCGACGAGGTCAGGGTCTTCGGGGATGCCATTAGGTTTTCCTCGCTTCAAATTAACGTTTGCGCATTTATCTAACCCAAGCTCCGTTCCAATCTTTTAAGTGTACTCTTTGCCCATCCCTAGAGCTAGATCTAGTTGCTCTTCATTTTTAGCATATATCTTGAGATCATCCATTTAAAATACATGAGTCACCTTATACTTTCGATTTCCAGGTTTGCCGTAGAAATAACATTGGGAATAGCGAAGTGCGAGAGATAGTGGCAATAATGTGGGGGAAAAGAGGCGAGGGCTCATGTTGTCGCCCTAAAAGAAAGTTTCTCAGATGTTTGTACGTCTCTCGCCACATAAGTCAGATTACCTTAACAATCAATAAATGATAGCAGCATTAGGATAGCTGTTAAGATCTTATACAGCGTGTGCAGACAAGTTAATGGCCTGTAATTCTTAGGGTACGTCAGACTAGTTGCCTATCTTCAGGAGGAACACTGTGTGTACTTTTACCAACCACTCCGTAAAAGGTTCTGTCGACTTTAGAAATAAGGTGGAAATGTGGGCCAGATGCTGGTGGGTTTGGAGGAAACTTCTTCCACCAGAAAGTCTTGATACCATCTGGTCTCGGTGCGCAATAGTTCTTCATGCCTTTTAATACTTTTTCACCTCCTTAGTAGTGATAGTTGTGTATTTCTTCTAAGTTGTTGTGAGGGAAATGCACAGGTCCTTGAAGATAATAATGTTCTTTCTGTCTTAATTCAGTGGATGCTTAACTTCATAGAAGTCTCTCACGTTAATTTTAATTGAATTTCAAGCTATTACTTTTGCGTTTCAGATTAAAAACGTGAAAAAAAATGCCTCGACCTCCCCTGGTTTGGACGGGTGTTCGACAGTAACTGAAGGATCTTGGAAGAGTCGAGATGGGTGAGATAAAAACTGTTAATTTTCTCTGACCTCGACAGTCAGCAGCTTTCACGTCTTGAATGTGTCATGGCGGATCCGCAGTTTGGGCGCAAACTGTCAGGCCCTGGCAGTGAATTTGCTGACAGATGTTATGTTGTCAACCACACGCTGAATGCGGGACGCGTATTGTCTTACCCAGCCGACCTTTGTGCCGAGCTGTTGCATTCGACTTTTGGTCTCATGATCAGCCGTTGGATTTGGCTGATGTTTTGCAGCCGCCAAGGTTCTCGCTGCATTATACACACTACAATTGATAGTCCAGAGGTCGCACTCTTTGGAAAAATCTCCACGAAGATCGTCATCTAGTTCAGTTAGACCTTTGGGCTGGAAAGAAACCTGGTTGTTGATGTTTCTACTGGTCCTAAAACATCGCTCTTCCTCTATTGGATGCCTGTCCGCGGTTGGTTGATGCGAAAAGTGCAAGAGCCATGGGTGTTTCTCGCATCTCAGAGCATACAGTCAAGCCGTGCAACCTTCACGTTTAGGGGCCATACAGGTATCATAGCACTCCAGCAGGTCGTTCCTGAGTCTATCCGTCCACATAAAAGTATTGAAATTTTGCCGGTTCATTGCACTCACTATCTTGATTGTCTCTCCCGACTCTAGGGTAGACATAAAGAAGTAGATATTAATTTTTGAAAGATTGCAAAACATCATATATACATAATAATTGTCAAATTCATTCAATAACGTTGTCTACATTGAAGCTCCTATGTTTCCGCATATTTCTTGTGTTTTGTTTTGTCTCGCGGCTTTTTCTTTCCTGTCAACGTGGCAGTTTATCATAGCATACGTCAGTTTTTCCGCTTGCATGAAAGGGAAATCTGATGCCACACACTTCCCACACTTTTCTCCTCATGGCTGCCGTAAAGCTCTCAACTGATTATTTATTTATTGTTTCAATTAATATTGTAGTTTTTTTTAATTTTATAGAAATGTTAAGTTAAAATCGGTGCCTTTCTTATTACAGTTCATCGCGGTAAGTCTATCATGTAAATAAATAATTACTGAATTATACGCCACCAAAATGGTATCGAATGAAAGAACTGTAACCTTTAGAGGACGGGGGTTGTCGAAACATCGACCACTTATCAGGTTGCCACTTATGAACCAAAATTTTCCCGTCCTCTGAAATTTAAATCTCTTAAAGATTTATTTATTTTACAGGATTCAGTAGAAACAAGACATTTGATAGTCAAGATGGTTTCCAATCAATTTCTTCTGTTCCTAATAACAATAATATGCATGTATGCAGTGACAACTGCAGTGGAATATAACACTGAAGATGAAGCTAAAAGTAAGTGATTTGAAGACTTATTCGCTCTTACGCCTAAGATTGAATTTCTTGAATAAAATGCAGCAAGAGGGTCAATCAAAAATGTAATTGCATGAAAAACATAGAAATCTATCAGTATCGGATGCAATTGTGACGTGAATAATGCAACCTTCCGTAGATAATTATTGAAACAGAACAACAAACGTAAAATAATAATTTCAATTTTAATTTGTCAACGCGTATAATATATCGAGACCCTAGAACTACAAGGTGCTATCTTCGATTTAGCCTACTTTACCGGGAAGCTTTTCAAAATTAGGTAATTCATACGCGTAAACGTTTACTGTAGGTTTTTTTATCTATTTCAGGCAAGAATGATTAGAGCGCTGACACAAGATTTAATTCGAACAAAAGTTAAACTTCAGAGTGACAAGTTATTAAATTTTAAGTTTTGTGGCTCAACACCATCACAAATTGCATGAAGATAGCAGCTTGAGACTCTTCAAGACCAAATTAAGTTTGTTCCATCTTCGATTTTCCTGTATGACAATCAATTTTGAATAGAGGCTGTCTTGAATTTTGTATTGATTGTCTTTTTTTTTATTTGCATGGTAGCAATCAGGCAACATGGCACTAGATATCACCATGAGGCTATGAAAATGTTTCTTTTATTCATTTTATTTTATAAATTTTACTTATTTGAAGAATTCATTTTACAATAAGATTAACATTAAGCGAAGAGATTGCACTAAACTACCTTTTGTTGTTATTAACTTATATTCGCCAAAAAATTGAGATAGCACCCTATGACTTTAGGGTAACGATATATGAACAATTACCTCAATAATTCATTGAATTGTTTTGCATACAATATCAAATTTAACAAATAGTTATTCCGGCCTGATGGTATAATAATAATAATAGTAAGATAATAGTAAGCTCTAAGAAAGCATCCAGAGGCGACTGTTGTCACCTTCAACACTCACGACCGCTGTGTAAGCATAGCAGCGGTTAAAGACGACCGGCAAACTACACCATGCTCCTAATTTTGTACCTAAAACATCGCAAATGATTTCATACATCGTAATAATTTAACTAATGATATCCTTATCTCATCAGTCACTTGACTCAGTCCGTGGCTATGATGGAAAAATGTTTTTTTTTTAACCCGAGAACAAATTTGAAGAAAATAAATTATTAAGGATGAAAAATAATAATAATAATTAAAACAAAAATTGAAATAATTAAACACATCTCAGAATATCGAGCAATGAAGGTTGAACAACAGGTTTATTTGGCGTGGAAGAACGACGGCAATGAATATCAGTTAGAGGAAGCCGTGCACACGAACAAGCAGCGGCAATTGATGTTCTTCCTCAACCTGGTGATGATCCAGCACCACCATAAGAGGTAGATGGCGTAATAAAACCAGAGCCAGAAGGAGAGGTTCAACAACCAATAAGGCGATTGGAATGGACATACCATATGAACAGAGGTGTAATGCGCTTTTATTTTGTGGCAAAGAAAAACGGGCAAAGTGTAATAAGAGAACATCATCGACTCTCCTTACTTAAGTAACCAAAATTAGCCACAAGAATACAAGTGCAGAATCTAGCAGATCGCAAACGCTCAATCTCTCTAAGCAGATTGCTTTCGGCTGTTGAAATAACTGCAATCGAAATGAAAGTGGAACAGCAGCTTCCTATTGATGAACTTCCCTTGGAAGATGTGGACAACGAAGACCTGCTTGAAGCTGAAGGCATAGGTGCTAGGGATAATAAACATCAAGTACCGGATCCAATAGAATCACATCCGGTCGTTAATAACGATGATCTAAATAGCGAAATCCCACAAAAACTACAGCACCTTAAAAGGAATTTTGGCCATGCTTTACGAGAGTTCAGACATGTAGAACCAACGAAAAGGCATTCTCTGCCCAAGATGAATATTAGAAATGATCTGCGTGCACTAATAGAACACTTAAACAGCAAGGTTTTACCTGTGCATTTGAATGCAACACAAGCTGCGTTAGAGATGCAAACTCTGGTATACTTTGCATCTGTGTCAACGGTCAGAACTTTGGCCGCAGAACTAGGCCTACAAATGCAGTCTTTGCTCCAGGAATGGAGTGAGATCCACCATGGAAGATCAGGTTGGATATAGATGTCAGCAAAGTAAGGTGCAAATTGGGTCGACTGACTCAATATAAAAAAGGAAGTAGAACCAGAAAGCTGATACGCTATGTTACTAAAATCATCTACCCTCGGTACATCGATACATTAATATCAGCAATATTGAATTAGATTACAGGCGCCCAATGGCAAAGACTTGATGTTATTCCTGCTAGACTGCGTCGTTACGAGAAAAGTAGTGCAAGAAGGCAACAAAATCGAATATTTCAGGCAGATGATAGGAGGTTCTATCATGAAGTGAGTATAAAGCAAAAAAAACAGCAATACACCAAATTGCCTCAACTGGAAGACATGACTAACTATTGTTAGGGTCTTTGGGGGAAAACTGACAGAAGCAATTTAAACTCTGCGTGGTTCCAACTAGAGAAGGCAAGAGTTAGCAATAACCCTGAAATGGAGCTGAATAACATCACAGCTTTAGATGTTTCAATGTTTTGAAAAGAACAAGTAATTGGAAAGCTCCAGGTCCGGGCATGGTGCACAACTTTTGGTATAAGTACCTGACTGGTGTGCATCCTGCGTTGGCACGGTGTTTTCAGAAGATCATCGCACAACCAGATCTGATACCAGGCTTTATGCTCCAGGGCACTACGTATATGTTGCCTAAAAAACCAGATGCTCAAAATCCATCTGATTTTCGACCGATAGCCTGTCTTCCAACAATATAT
>JAABKJ010008757.1:0-11373 GCA_011634705.1 Andricus grossulariae | reverse complement strand
ATCAATTCTACATCTTATTAACTTTAAAAAAATCATTGACTGTTAACTGGTCGGCGCTGCCCCTCCTTACCCTATACATTCTTTTAAAATTTTTCTATTTTTCCCAAACTGAAATTTGGATCCTTGAATTTTAAATCAATTCTGAAAGTTTTCAGTTTCGAATGCTTGCATTTTTAAAAGTGCATGGTACAATAGTGTAAATAGGACAATCGTGACTTTTTCAGTTTGCAATAATACAATTATTGAAATTCAAGTTGGACATTTTTAATGGGAAATTTTAGAATTTCAGAAGGCAGGATATATTGCAAAAGATCTAAAGCTTTTAGGTGTTTTCAAAAGATTTGAATGGTTTTTAAAAGATTTCTAGAGACCTTAAAGTATTTTAAATCATATTAAGGATTCTGGAAGTATTTCAAAATATTTCACGGGATATTGCAAAACATCTAATATAATAATAATAATAAATAAATAAGTCCTTTGAAATGTATTAAGATTTTTTGAATATTTGAAAATTCTCTCAAATCTTTAAAATCCTTTGAGATTCATTAATATATTTATTTATTTAAAAGATTTTCTCTGATTAAAAAATTCAAAACTTTCTTGTTCAAACGAGCCATTTTAAGAGTCCTGGGTTATTTTTCCGTTCACTGTAATTTCCAACCGACCTAATTCAGGCTCAAAGTAAATTTCTAATTATTGTAGAAAAAGATCCTGCCACTAAATTTGAATTTAGAGAATCCTCGTCTTCGCTGGAATGATGGGGTGGCCAATTTTATAAAGTTCAGGGAAGGTTTCTTCTACTCGTTCAAGTTAGATAGAATTTCCTGCAAACGACTTTTTGCTTTCAAGTTTTGTCCCCCTCGTTGTTTGGATATCGTTGAAAATGATAGGCAATTCAAGAGAGATATTATTAATGCCTAACTATTGGAAGCATAAACGCACCATTTTTAACCGAAATGTGAGTTTCAAGAAATGTTTCCTTCATGTTTTATTAAAACCTTTCTTATTTCGATATATAAAAAAGAAATAATTTCTTTTATACATGTTTTATATTTATGAATAAAGAATATATTTTCTTAAGGAAATAGGGAAAAATGATATTTTAGACTTTTTATTGTCCTCAAGATTCAACTTCATAAAACACAATATCCTCAGAGAGAATATGTATGAAAGGAAGGAAGAATGTTAATTTTCTCCTTCTTTAACGAGGTCGTAACACGATATAAAAGATAAATTATCACACTTCATAACCTGCAAGAAATATCACGACTTTTCTATTCGTCATTCCCATTTTCCTTCTTCCTTTGACGACGCTGACACTTGTTCATTTTCTCCTTGACGCCTGAGAATTTTCTTTCTTTGCAGATGACTTTGTAAAGTTTTCGTCACAGAAACTTATTCATGTAAAAATAAGTTCTCGAAACTTGACTTGACTGTTCAAGACTTTAGGATAGGCCACACGTTCCTACAAATTTCGTATACCGTTTGTTACAATGTTCAAGACAATCCTCGAAATAATGAAAACAGTTAGGGAATTATTCAATGACTCTTGAAATATTGAAAAGATGTTTCGAGAGTCGTGAAATAATTTGCGGACCCTGTAATAAACGTTATGCGAAATTTTTATAAATCTATGGCCTATCCTAAAGTTATGGGCTCTCAGGCAGAGTTTCGAAAACTCATTTCTTCCGTGTATGTGTAGGAATTGTTACGAGAAAAAATTAATGCAGAAAACTCTGCAGATAGTAATTGAAGGATAAAAAAAAACAAAATACTTTTAAAAAGGTATTAAAATGAATCATCAAATTGTAAGTATAGAAATAGATAATTTCATTATTTAAATTCCTGATACTGAAAACAGCGAAGAAAACAGTAATCATGAAAAACAAGATTAGATGAAAATGAGCAGAAGTAATTGTCCAATGATTAATTATAATCGCGGAAATTTCGCAGTTCCGTATAGTAAATCCTGACGTATTAAGATGTGCTGCAGCTCATTTCAATCTTCTATTCAATGTTAAAATGATCAAATTTCAAGAATAAAAAAAAGGTAACTAGTCACGGTTACTAGATAAAGTAACTTCAAGTTACCTAAAAAGTTACTTTGTTCATTTTCTTATTGTTATCATTTAAAAATCGAAATAACTAAGATGATAATTCAAAAAACTTAATTTTAAAAGAAACAGACATTAGTTAAAGTAAATAAAAAATACACAATATATTTCGGGAAGTGAACAACAATATATATTTAGGATAAAATTCGAATTCAACCAACTAGTTGAACTTTCTACCAAAATAGTTGAATTTTGAACAAAATATATTAAATACAAAATACATTAAATATATTAAATATAAAATACATTTTCAACCAAAATTAATTAATTCTCAATGAAAAATATAATAGTTGATATTATTTCAAGCAAAACAGATTTTTATTTGAAATCAAACAGTTGAATTCAACCAAAAAAGACGAATTTTTAACAAAACAGCTGAATCCTCAAACATAAGAGATTATTTTGATATAAAAACAGTTGAATTTTCAAACCAAAAATAGACATTTCTTGCCAAAAGAGATAAATTTGGAAACGAAAAGTCGAATTTTGAATCAAGAAAGAAAAAAAATTTCCATAAACCTCTTTTAATAAAAGACATACGGAAAACACAAAGTAACTAAAATTAAAGTTCCAAATTACTGAAAAATTGTAACTATGTTACGTTACAAGTTACTTATACATTACCTTAAAAATTATAAATAACGTAACTTTTCAGTAACTAGGTTGTTTGTAGCAAGTTACTACCTAACTCTGTTCACAATTCTAAAAACTGACAAAAGACAAAAGTTTTTCCAAAATATGTAGTTATCTCATCAAATGCAAATATTTCTAACCTTAATCGCGACAAAATCTAAAATTCGTATAGGGTAAGTGCGGGTTTAAAGATAAATAATGATTTAGAATGTTTTTAATGTATATAATGCTTTGAAACAATTCATAAAATTATTATGTGATATATTTTTAATTATCATCAATGAATCAACTCCATTTACTATATCTTTAACTAATTTGTTGCAATTTGTATCTCGCATGCTTCCGATACTGATAGTTGTACTGCTTCGATTTGTAGGCGGGTCATGAATACGTTCTGAAAAACTAGTTATAATTTCGTTTCGGAAAACTAAATATTTATTGCAATATTTTTTTTAATAAAGAAAATACGTCATTTTTCTCAAAATTCATGCTAAAAGACAAGAAATACATATCTATATATTTTTTACCAAATCAGTATTTGGCACACGATTTGCCTTGTCGCATGTATTACTTCGGTTTTCCAGGCCCTATATAATAACCTCAAGACTAACCTCACTTAACCGCCAGTGATAATGCCTGTCCGTGACTCAGTGTGTCTTTTACCTGAATGATTTTGGATTTATGTGATCAAAAATGGTGAAACCCGAAAGAAAGAAATCTATGCCAAAAAAAGTGCGAGCAACCGGGAAAAAGAAGAATGTAAGACTTCAGTATTCGAAAGAAGATGTGTTGCTCGGATTAGAGGGGGTTAAGAGAGGACAATCGGTTGCTTAAGTGTCTAGGAAATACAAAGTTCCTGAGTTAACTATAAGAACAAAAAAATTCAATAAATATGCAGACAAGAAGACTGGGCCTGCAACAGTACTAAGTACCGATGAGGAAAACGATCTAGTCAGCTGAATATGTCATTGCTGCAAAGCTGGGTTTCCCATTAGGAAACCTTAATTACTTGAAAACGTTCAAGTAATTTGTGAAAGCCATGCCTATCTTTTATAATTTACATGAATTACAAGGTTTAAATTTTCTAAATTATTTTTAACTTCACTTAAAATAAAATCGCAGTATTACAAGCGCAGTAATTGGATCGTCGCAGTAGTTCGTGCGCAGTAATTCATGCAAACCCGCAGTAATATCTGCATGTAACTTTTTTTTATATTCGCGTTTTGCACGTAAATCTAATTTCTTTTCACATTTTAGCGACTGAATTGTATTAATTAAATACCAAATATTGCTTCAAGAATTACCGCGTAACGAATTTCTCATTCAAACGCTTATTTTTGATCTTCAAAAGTCGTATTGATTTTTTTCCGTAGTAATACCCACACTTACCCTAGGTATTCCGTTTTCCTAAATTCTTGAACATTTTTTTCCTATAAATTGCGAAACCATTAGTGTCAAACTTCAGACAATCGCGATAAATACATTTTCAAAGCCAGCTTAGATAGTGCAACAATTCAGATTGCTCGCGCAAAGAAACATTTTGAAAAAAAAATCAATTTCGCGCATCTTCAGAATGTAAATTCTCCGAATTCGCTCATGCCAAGGAGATTTTTTTGATTCCGTGATGCCTTTACATCGAATCGGTTTTCATAATTTAAACAACAAATTCTGTAAGGCAGTCAAATTTTTTTCAACTTACATATATTATATATAATCAGTTTTTTGCCACAAAAGTACTAAAAAATGGCCTCAGTTGCACTTTTATGAAACCGGGTTCCTTGTCAAATGGCCCGTGTTAGGAAACCGGTCTTAGGAAACCGGGTTCCTAAGTCGGGCCATTTGACATACTTTTATTAACATCAAAATGTTTTACCTTTTAAACATTTTTTGAAGTACACGAAGAAACTTTTGGTTGTTAAATTGGATATTGTAATATTTATTTTTACAATAAGACAGTAGCAAGCCAAGCTATAGCGTCACTTTTGCAAAAATAAATTACTATTGTGAATATTAAATTGTGAAATTACTAAGTTTGTTTGAATATAATAATAAATGATTAAATAATTGTACTCATACCAAAAAAAAGTTTCTATACGCCCTAAAAAAGACTTTGAAGTTTACAAAACACAATAGGAAAGATATTCTTCACTGTTAAATATGTTTGTAATTTTAATATAGATTTACTATGCATTTTTATATTAAATCTAAAATCTGGGTCTATGAAATATGAATTAAGAAGCTGTATATTAAATTTCATATACATGTATATTGATCAACTTTTTGAAAATTCAGGTAATTTCACTTTCAACAAATTAAAAATAATTATGGCAGTCATTTTCAATTCTAAATGATGAAGAATAATATTTTTTTCTAGTTAAACATAAATCATACTGGGTTTTAAGTGGAAAAGTTTAATTAAGCGAATTATTAAGACACCTAACCTAAAGGCAACGGTACTCACGTTAAAATTTTGACGTTGAAATTTTGGAATCATAAATGTGATCACGAAGAGAACCGGATGAACGTACGTGCTCCTTGCAGGAGAAAAATTGTTTTTCAAAATAAGCCACCTGAGCATTTTTTATTGAGTGAAAAACATGTTGCAGTAATGAAAAGTCGGATTAATGAACAATTTTATGTATCTAACAAGAAATTCCCGAAAAGTATTTGTATCACGTGCCGATTAACTATTGGTGAACTAAAAATATGGTGTTTCAAAAAGAACTATTCCACCGATGCCTAATTACGAGCAGATTAAATTGGCAAAAGAAACCAGACAGATGACGAGTTGCGAATGTTACATTTGTATAACAGCTCGACGAACTAGCCATTCAAAAATAAAAAAAGGTAAACGTCTTGTTCGACAATCTTCCACGAAAATTGATGTAAATAAGAGCCTTGAAAATACTGTACAAAATGAGTCTTCAAAAACAAATGAAAATAAAGAGAGAAACTCCCTAGAAATTTGTAGCCGTTGTTTTCAAAAAATAGGTAAAGGTATTCCACATTCTTGTGAAGGTTCTTGTTCCTCAAGTGCACGTGACAATGTATTCAATTTAGTGGAAAAAATGCCTGATAAACAGCAAAATCAAATCATAACTAGACTTATAAGAAGAAAAATTACGACTAATATCAATGATGATATTGGGGATGGTGAGCTTGATTTGAATAATAATCAGGTTAATAAAAAAAACTGAAATAATCTTCTCCGCTGAAAGTTTAAACAACTTTCAAGCAACAACCACATCATCAACGAATTAAATGAAAAAGTTGGTAAATTTTATTCGCACTACGACGAGAAGAAAATCAGTGCCATCGAATTACAACCAACATATGCAAGAGAAACAAAAGATGATGGAGAATATTTAAAAAGAAGATCTTTATCAATTCAAGACAACAGAATGAATCAAAGAAAGACCAGTTAGTACAATTAACTTTCCTTTATTCGTTGAAGAAAATAATGATGAATATGATGATATGTAAGTAATAGAGAAATGTGTTCCTCCAGAACTTCACCTCTTTCAAGGATTTGTTAATCATCTCTTTTGGAATGGACTCGTCAAAATATTAGGCCGCGAAAAAACTTTTCTGTTGCCAAAAAAGCTGAGTATAGTTCATAAAAGCTATCAAGGCGATGTCTTTGAAGGCAATCTATGTCAGAGACTTTTAAAAGAAGCGGATAAATTACGGGATCCCGAAATTTATGAAACTGTTGGGCCATACCGATTGCAGCCTTACATTGCTTCATTTAAAGCAATGGACACAATTGTAGAATCATGCTTCTCTACAAAGCAAGTGGATCTCTGTGATTTTGATACAAACATCAGTAAACACCGCAGTGCTCTAAAAAGCACAGATGTTTCTCGAACCGTCAAAATCCATGTTATTGTAGATCATTTAAAACAAAACGTTATAAATAAATTATAAATTATAAATTCATGCTCTTAAATAACGACGGCTTGGGAGTGTGGTACGAGCAGGCTGGGGAATAGATTCACAGAGAACTCCTTAAATATTGGGAAAGATTTAAAATAAATATAATCGAAGATAAATCTTTCCCGAAAAGATTAAAAAAAGCGGTAGCTGCTTTTTCATTCCAGCACATGTAAAATTACATGCATTAATTCATAATTAAATTCCTCAATTATTCTTTGAATAATTATGTATTCATTTTATTATTTATTCATACAAAATTTGAGTTTTATAATTCAATATATCACATAATTTTATATTTAATACTGATTAATTGAATTGATTGAACACTAATTAATTACAAACCTTTTTTTCTTCAGTATTCTAAAACTTCAAATATTAAAAGATGTTAAAAATTAAAAAAAAAAAACAAACAAAAACAAAGAAAAGCAGAAAAAATAGAAAGAGGTGCAATGTAAGTTACCTCCACCCGGTGCACCTTGGTAACGTATAAAATCGGCTAAAAACTTACTTTTAAATATATTCACACATGAACACACACGCACAGACATATTTACATATATACATATTCATATGCCAAACAAAGTTCTTTTATAATTTAGTCGTTATTTATTAAAAATTTAGCATAAGAAAAGTTTTTAACCCTCGCGATTCTTAGCTATTGTATGTTTCACAAATTCTTCCTATACAAAAAACGAAAAATTTGAATATCTTACAAATAGAAGCAACTAGGATTTCAATTCAAACAGATTTTTCATCTATTATCAAGTACAAAAACAATCCCGCTTTCCGTTTTTTTCGTTATTTTCATGTGATTTAAAGTTGCTTCTTGCCCACCAAGCGTAGTTTATGTTTCATTCAAGGCCGCCGAGGGTGGGGGGGAGGGGGTGGGGTGAATAAACTTTTGGGGCCCAGGGTTCTACAGAGGGCCCGCAGTCCCGAAATTTGACATTTTTATTTTCGAACTGCAGTAATTGAGATATTTTAGTTAGACTTAATGAGTTTTTTTACTTTTAGTTATAAATTATTTCAAGATCCATCAAAAATGCATTGCATTAATTTGATTAAGAGTTGTCCGATTTTTACATCTCGCCAGAAAATAGTCACGCTTTCCTCGACAATTCTTTAAGTTTCTGTTTCCTATGGAATACGTAAGTATCGTCTTGTAAACAGAAAAAAAATATCGAACGACAACGAGGATCGTTCTTAGCCTAAACTCTTAAACGGCAGTGGACTTTTATAAACAGGCAAGCGATATAAGATGTTATGAGTTCTTTAGCCAGTTTAGTCATACGAGATCAGCGTTTCAGCATTTAGTTTCGGTATGCATTAGTCATGAGAAGTTGGTTTAAAGTAATATAGTGAATAAAAACTGTTCCTTCCTCTATTTTTAAGAAGATAGGGAATGGTGAGATTGTGCTTAGAGACTGTTTGGTGTAGAGCAGAGCAAAGGATGCTATTACCCACTTTTAACATTCACATTGACATCAAAAAGTCGAATGAAAGTTTCCCTTAGTGTTTTCCAAAAGATTGTATAGGTGGTGAGCTACCGGCCTCTATTTTTAAGAAGAAGAGAGGGAATGGTGAGATTGTGCTTAGAGACTGGTTGGTGTAGAGCAGAGCAAAGGATGCTATTTATTGTTTACCATGCAGAATTTTCAACAAACTTTTGCAAGCTAAAAAAGTCAGCTTTGGCATTACGTGAAGGCTATTCCACTGCACGAAAGTGAAAGAAGCCACATGACAAAATCCCTGAACATGATTGTAGTGTTTCACACAAAAATTGTTATATTCAGTGGAAAGCAGAACAGAGGAAATTGAAAACAGAAACTTAGTTAAGTGACTTGTTGTTTAGGTGCATACAGCACGAGCGAGAAGTGTGGAAAGAAATCCTAAGGCGACATCTTGATGTAACCTTGTTTCTTGCTGAAAGAGCTTAGCTTTCCGCGGAGACAGTAATGGAATTGGAGACCCTTCCCACGGTAACTTCCTTGGAATCGCTGAACTTTTAACAAAATATGGCCCGCTTCTTAATGACCACTTATGAAAAGTTCGTTTCTCCCAAGAAACCGGGAACAGATTACAGGTGTATTACTTGTCAGCAGATATTCAGAATGAGTTTATGGTTGTTTGCGTAAATGAAGTAATAAATTTTATTCTTCAAGAACGCGAGAAAGCAAAGTATTATTCACTGATTACAGATACAACTCCAGATTACGCTCACGTTGAACGAACTGCATTTTTAATACGCTATGTCAATTTCAAAAAAGGAGGGAGGGAAGGCATTGTTCAGCTTATAATTTCAAAACTGGAGGGAATTAAAACTCTTTTGGCAGATTGTCGAGGGCAAGGATATGACAACGGCAGCAATATGAAAGGTCCCTGCAGAGGATTTTAGACGAAATTACTGGCTGCCAGCACTCTAGCTGTCTATTCTGCCTGCGCTTGTCACTCTCTCAACCTTATCGGAGTACAAGCAGCTGAAAGTTATCTTGCTGCCCTCAAATTTTTTGGTGTCACAGCAAAATTGCACACAATATTTAGTTCCAGTGCACAATGATGGGAAATACTAAGGGAGAAAATAGACTGTTCTCTGCATTCAACCTCTCGAACTCGTTGGTCGTCCAGGATTGACTCCGTGAAATCCCATGCTAATCATCTTTTAGGAGTGGCAGACGCACTCGATGGGGTATCATTATTGCAGGGTGCACAGTCGTCCCCTTTTTTTCTTAGTTTCCCCTTTTTTCTTGAAATGTCCCCCTTTTCCCCTATTCTCAAAAAACAAAGAATATGTTGAACCTGAAATTTATTCTGATTGAACCAAAGAAAAATTTTATCATTTTGCTTTTTCAGAAAAAAAAACTTTGATCGTGATTTAGGATTTTTGGGATTTCATTTTTTTTGTGATTTTGGGACGTTATATACACCACAAAAGAAATTTTTTCCACGAATAAAAAATAATAACATGTTTCTTTGGTTCAAGCTGAAGAAATTTCAGGTTCGAATCAGTCCAAAAAAACATGTTTTTATACATTTTCAGAAAATTTTAAATAAGGCAATTTTTTCACTTTTCAAAATTTTAAAGATTGTAAATTTATAAATGAGAACAGAAGATATTAACTGATGTCAATTTTTTTTTCTTTACTTGTTTTCGATGTCGGACTACAAATTATTATCCCTCAGCTCAAACGATTCGATTAATTTTAGCATTTTTACTTCGCTCTACTGAAGAGTGTAGTTTTAATTTAACATTGAAAGTATTGATTATAGTAAGGAAGAAAAAACGAATCTTGAAAAGAAATATTTATGAGAACGATGTTAAACGTTTCAAAAATAAATGTTTAATATTTCCCCTATTTTCCCCTTTTTCGTGAGAAAATGACCCTATTTCCCCTTTTTTGAGCTCCTTTTGCGCGGTGATCCCGGATATTATTACATAAAATTTGAGATGTCAGAAATTTTAATTAGTTTATTAGAACCAAAAACATGAAATTGAAAAAAATGTACCCCAAGATGCAGCTAAGTCTCATTCAATCTCATTCTAATACGAAAATTCATTCTTCTAATTGCTCAACCCTGATAATAATCCAATTTTTTAATACTCCAAAGTTTCCCATATCTATGCATTTCAGAATTTCGCACAGCATTAAAAACAAAAGGACAGCCGGATCAAAATACTGATAACACCATTGGACTCGTCTCCGGAATACGTCGAAGGGACTTTTTTCCTTTTTCAAGACCATTTTTTAATCACAAATACGCTGCTTATAATTTTCAAACATTTATTTAAATAAATTGAAAAACTTTCGTTATTTGCGAGTGTATAATCTGAAGAACGGAGAAACAAGTATAATTTTTTGTAAGTAAAAAAAAAAATTGTGTAAACAATACTATCTCCCCTCCACTTAAGCGACAAATTCTAGCGCCATTCCATCTATGCATTTCAGACTTCTTTAAAGCATTATAAACAAACTAACAGTCCGAATAAAGTACCAAAAACACCATTGAATTAATCTCCGGGATACCTCGAGAGTTTTTTTAAACCCATTTTTTACACAAATACAGACTTTGTTGAAATAAATTAAAAAAATTATAAACTGTGTATTTCTTTTAAAAAAATGGTAAGAAAGAAGAAAATAGTTTCGCTTTGTGACAGTCTGAAATTTACAGCTATAGGGAACTGCAGGGTCATCATTTTAGGGTATCTTTGATGAAATACTTTTATCGAGGTGTATTTTTTTCATTTTAAACTACATCATAAAAAGCAATTAAATTCATGGGGAGCTGTCGAAAATGTAAAGTTATAAAATCATCTAATTTCTAAGTTTCGTGGGAATTAAAGTACCTAGAGACTTACTAGTACATTTCGTCCAGTTTTTTTAGACGCTTCCAAATTAAATCTCTTTTAACGAGATAAATTTTTCAAGGAAGTTGCTTTAAATAAAAAAAAGCACATAGAAATCCCATTTTTCCATTTCTTCACTGAACATTATTTTGTATCTTTCCGATTTTTATTTTGCATGATTACAGGGTGCATACAGCCTACCCCCTTTTTTCTTAGTTTCCCCTCTTTTATCTTTAAATATACGATATTTGAAAATATAGTATTTAAATTACGCGGAAAATTCTCTGAAATTAGTAAGTGTACCCATTATTGAATAATAATTAAAGCAATTATAGCACTTAAATAAAT
>JAABKJ010008756.1:0-11373 GCA_011634705.1 Andricus grossulariae | reverse complement strand
TAAAAATAAAAAAGACGAAAGAAATAAAAAAGAGAAGGAAGGGGATTTGGTTGGTTGCCTTCTCATTTTTCTTTCCTTTTTTATTTTTGTCTGAAGAAACAAAATTTTATTTTGTTTTCAGGAATTACAATAGGAGCATTTTGTGGTATTTTTTCAAATTTTATCGTAAGATTCTTGGTTTATTTTCAAGAATTTATACATTAACTTTTTTGTTAAAAATTTAACTGTTTTGTTAAAAATTCGTCGTTTTAGTTTGAAAATGGTAGAAAATGCAACTATTTGGTTGAAAATTAACTTTATTGTTGAAAATTAATATTTTCGGTATGAAAGTTCAAACATTTGGTAGAAAATTCATGTATTTTGTTAAAAATTAGTCCTTTCTGATTGGAAATTCATTTCTTCCGATAAAAAAATTTCATATTTTTTGGTTGAAAATACAACGGTTTGGTTAAAAAAAGTGAGTGAAAAATCTTACTTTAACTAATGCCTATTTCTTCTTAAATTGAGTTTTTATGAATTATCATCTTAGTGATTTTAATTTTTAAATTCTAAAATCAAGGAAGTGAAAAAAGTAACTTTTTAGGTAACTTGAAGTTACTTTATCTAATAACTGTAAACAGTTACAGTTACAAGTAGCGTAACCGTAACTTCATGCCGACAATGCAAGCTTTTTCTTTGCGGAACGTCACATATTTTTATTCATAAAGATGTAACAACTGATAAATGTTGCAAATTAGGTTAGTGGGGCTGAACGAAGGGAGTTTGTGGGCTAAATAATGATTAGCAATAATTCCTGTCCGTCCTACTTTTTTTTAATAGTCGATTAATTTATTTTGACCACAGTTGGCCAGGCCAATATCCGCAGCCAAATAAATTACCAACTTAAATGAATTGGAAATGCTGAAATGATGAATCGCAATTGAAAGCAATAGGAAGACTACCTTGTGAATTTATTTCAATTGCAAAAATGTTGGTATTCAAGTCAAGCTCTTTGTCGGTACCAAAAACCTCAAACAGTTGCTTTTTTTTTAATGTACAATACATACTTCGATAACAACTTGGTTACATATAACTAAACATTCTGCGTGTTTTGAAATATAAAAACCGTAGATTCACGGTTCACAAGAATTATTTAAAATTATCCGGTTAAAAATGCAGTAATTAAACCACGAATGTTCGAGAAGTATTGGGATTTACGACAAAGTCAAAAACTAAATTATTATATCAAACATTTAGTTTTTAAGAAAACAATAACATTTCTTTTAATTTTCATAAATTTTGAAGAAATATTCGACGCTCAGGAAATATGAAGAAACTACTACAGTTCTGCTATTTTTAAGCAAAATCAATTGATTCTGAAATTTTAACATAATTGCCAATTAGGAATTATTTAAAAAATGCGCTTTGAATTGCAAGTCGTCAATTGACTTCAATAGAAAGCTCCAGAGACTTGCTAAAGAATCTACTGCAATAGAAAGATGCACTATTGCAATTGCAGACATTCAACTTAATTCACGGACGAATTTTTTAATTCCAATTTAGCAGTTGGAAATTGAATACAATTAACCATGTTTGAGTTGAATTGCGTTACGCCAGAATTGTCGTATAATATATAGAATAGGCGTATTGTATCATGTATTTTTTAGATATTGAAACAGTTTTAGATATTTTCATGAACATGAATACTTTTTTCAGACAAAAATCCTCGTGTCATTTTCGGACGAGGATTTGTTCAATTGGGCAAATATTCTGAAAAAATTCTGTGTATAGAAAGTTTAAAATAAGTGGTAGTGGCAAGTCAAAAATTTTGCGTTTTCGGAAGTTCAGCCTCGACTCTATTGCATGACCAAAGAATTAACAATGCTGATAAGGCTGTTTAAGCCCTAGCAGCACAGAGCCCGGTTTAGGTCTCAGGCCGCCCTCAAATTTACCGCCCTTTTTCAATTTTCTATAATTAGGTATTTTCACTTGAACACCAGCTAACTTCATTTCGTTAAGTGCTCAAGGGAAAACCATGAATCAAATACATGGGATTTGGTCCATTTTGGCCCTATTTTGTTAATATCTTCGTAAAAACTAATTTTTTCTATATAAGTGTATTTGAACAATATTTTTTATTTTTCAAGAACTATTTAATGAAATAATAAAATATAATAATAATGATTTATTACGAAGATATTACAAAAATAAAGTGTTGTCCCATCCATTTTGTGCCATTGCTTTCCCCTCAGCACTCGACAAGGTGAAGTTCGCTGGCGATGAAGTGAAAATGCCTAATTAGGTATTTTCACTTTAACCACCAACTAACTTCACTTCATTGAGTGCTGAGGGGAAAACAGCGGATCAAATACATGGGACAAAACTTTATTCATCTTATGTCTTCGTAATAAATAATAATTATTGTCATTTTATTATTTTAATAAATAGTAATTAAAAAATATAAACTAACTTCCAATTACACCTATATATAGAAAATTAGTTTTTACGAAGATATTAACAAAATAGGGCAAAAATGGATCAAATCGCACGCATTCGATCCATTGTTTTCCCCTCAGCAGTTAACGAAGTGAAGTTAGCTGACTACGAAGTGAAAATGCCTAATAAGGTTTTCGACTGCAGAGTTGAAAAGTAAAACCGACCATACAAGTGAAAACAGACTTGTTCTGTAATAATAATAAAAATTGTAAGCCACTGTGCCGCCCCTAAAAATGTTCCACCCTAGGCCAGGAATTTTTTAGTCTCTGGTTACGGCACTGCAACAGCAACTAACATCTGACGTCTGTCACGAAAAAATATTTACAAGGATTTTTCACGACCACATGGAAAACTAGGGAAATGACACGCCTCCTGTCATATATTTTTTTCGTAAAGTTGGCGTTAAGGATTTTCTTTTGTTCTGATTCTCAACTGTCATGAAACTATTAAAATCAATTAAAATCAATTAAAAAAGCAAAAAACGCAAGACGCATTAAAAAGGTACCAGTAGAAAACAAATATAAATAAAGCAGTAAAATCAATAGGATGGAAATTTCAAACAATTAAAGATAGGTTAAGATACAATACAAAAGTATAGTTGCATGGTTCAGTAACTTGCAATGACTTTTTAAAAATGTGTCTAACAAAAGGCAAGTATAACAAAAGTAACAAGTGTTAATGTTACTTTCAAAAGTTGGGATCCCTTCTGAAGTGTGTCTCCAATCGTCGCGGCGACGAGGCCCGTTGTGTCACTCCCTGTTACAGTGTTACAAGTGGTTACAGGGATGAAACATCTAGGTGTGGTGTTCGCTTTCCTAGGTTTCTTTGGATCGTCATATGCTGAGGATTCGATAATTCGTATCGGCATTTGAAAGTAGCCTCGGGACAAGCGACATTACACTCGTTAATTGCGGGAAATCCAGATGAGAAAAAACGAAGGGGACCGGAGGAAGCCAAGTGACAGCAACGCCTACAGAACGGGGGTTTGCGGTTTCAGATTCGAACTTTATCGCTTTCAAAATAAACTTTAAGCTCCACTTACTTTCACAACACCACTACCGCACCAGCATCCACTAGAAATCACAGTAACATTGGAATTCACTAAAAAACTAAGGGAAAAATCATTGCAAATATGCCGTTCCTTTCCTCGAATGCTCGAATGTTACGGCTTAGCGCGCCACGCGGACGATTCTGAAGCTTCCCAGGTATGTTTCGGATCCAACTTGATCCCAAAGCGTGTACTTCCGATGCATGTAGAAACACCTGTAATTTACTTGAGCAGTTTCAACACACTATACTATATAGTTGGCCGCAGTTTATGCTTCAGCTTCAGTTTGGAGTTTCATATCAAAATCTCATCAATTCCAAAGGCTAATCATAAATTAAAGGCGATTTGATGATTGGACGCAAATCAATATCTGATGTTTGATGAAAAAATAGATTATATTATACTTTTCATTATAGAAGCCGTACAAAAAGTACGTCACGCTACTTTGAACACTTTTTCCACCCCTCCCCTTCTTCGTCACAGCTCATCACACCTATCAGTGCTATCTTCCCTGTCCTGCTCTACGATCTCACGTGTACGTGCCGTTACAAATACGAACACCCCACACACCACCCCTTTTAAGACAAAATGCTTTCTTCGATTTTATTTGATAAAGGCCTAAAATAAAACACTATAATGTACACAAATTCTCCACACTCACATTCTCCCATACTCAAATTATTTTATCGCCTGATCTTCTTATGAATGAAGAAGAAAAAGAAATACATTCTGTAGTTTAAAATTTTAAAAAGTAAAAAGCGTAAACAAAACGCAAAAGCATATAAATGTAGATTAATAATAATGATTAAAAATTAAAATGATGAAAAAGAGGATTTTGGATTGTAAAAGGAGTCTGAGGGAAATGGGAAAGGCGATTTCGCCTGCGCGTTTTTATTATTTATTGCTTATTTGATTTAGTATTGTTCTTTGTGTATTGTTTATTGTTCGTGGATCATAGAAGATTTTTGTATAGTTCAATAAATTCATTTCATCATTAAGTATAAATTTGATACTTAAAATATTGGTGTATTTAAAAAATGGAACATTTTTTCTCTTATAAGCGTCAAACAAATTTCAAAATCTGTTCAATCGATTCATCCTGACAAAATGAAACAATTTTGTAGTTATTATGTTACTATACATATATTCCTAATATTTAAAATGTATGAATGATGACACTGTCGAATACGCAGATTGATTTTATTTCCAAAATGTTAATCTTAACTTTGAGATATTAATTATTTTTATTATGCAATAAATAAATATAATGATAACATTCTTGTTTAATATTCTTTAGAGTTATTTTTTTCTGCCGTATTCAACTGTTTTTTTTTTGTTAATAATTTTTTTTATATACCTTTCAGGGAATTTAAGTAATTGAGTTCATAATACATATATGATTTAATTCAATGAGTTTATGGATTTCCTAACTTACATAAATTCGTACGCCCATACGAATAGTCCAAAAACAAAACAAAAATCTGTATAGATAAAATAACAAGTCAGATAATTCTAATGTTTATCATCGGCTTAAATGTTTTATTCTCTAATTCTCATATGATACATTTTTTTTAATATCAATAGGATACAAATTATTTTATACAGCAGAAATATCATATTATATGCCTCTGATTTTTAGTCATTTTCCGTCTGAATTGGCGTAGTTATTAAATTTATGATAGTGAATTGTGAACAAACGTTTCAGATATAAGCCTAAAAAATAGTTTTTGCTTAACGCATTTTTAGAGAAGATAAGCTTGTTTAAGGAAAAACATGCAGCTTTTGGCGTTTGGAAAAGCATTATTTCGAATTTATAATGGCAATTATGATAGAAAACGGTTTCTTTGATTGATATGAAACTGATAGAAAACTTATTAAACATGTATTAGAACTTTAGCCTATATATTAAGGTAAATTTAAAGATTTTTTTGCGACCTGTAAGGAGCGAAATATTTTGCTTTTGTGGTAAAAATATTAAAAAATGACGATTTTTTGGGCTAATTTTGTTAGCATTTAAAAACTTTTGACATTTTGTTTTTCGAGATCCGAAGAAAATGGTCCGCTGGCAATATTATGCTGAAAAAAATCATGCCGAACGAAAATTTCAAAACTATTACCAAAAAGACATAAACTTGACTAAAAATTTGGTTTATTTTTTTTTAATACAAATCTAGTATATGCTTCAAATGAGGTTGAAAATAATTTTTGATCCATTCGTTGCTACGAATAAAAATATTCATTTAAAGCAGAAGACAATTTTTTAACTTTTTTCACATTTTTCATACAGCACGTAGAATCATCCGATCGAGTACTTCTAGGCCTACTTCATTATTTGAACCAAATTTTGAAAAAATCGAAAACCGTTTTCAGTTTTAAAAACTTTTTTTTGTTTCACCCTAATACATACATATACACTCAGACTTCAATTTGAGAACAGCTTTAGTTCTAACTTTCGACTCATATGGGGGTTCTCCGATTGGACTGAAGTTCGAAACATCTCAGTGTGACGGTTCCCACTAATTTTTTCGAAATTGTAATTTTCAATTTTTCATATTTTTTTTGCACAATAATGTACGATAATGTTAAAAAAAACATTGTCACTTTCGGGTTTTCGAATTTAACCTTAAAAAAAAGATGGGAGCAAAAAAACAAATTTTTACAAAAACCTACATTTTCTCCCAAACATAAATAATTTTTTGGGTTTTTTTATTTTAATTCCGACACACATTATTCACTATGTGTCAAAAAAGTAAAAAATTTATGTTCCATCATCTAAAAAGTGTCAAATCGGCCCAAAGGTGCCCCGGAAATAGTATGAATCCACTTATTCGTACAATTTTAAGCTGGAATAAAAGATTTATGCTAATTTTGAACTAGATATTATTAAAGATAACACCTTCAGTAAATATAATCAAAAAAACAATTAAAAATTCATGGAGCGGGCGGGGGTAAAATCGGCCAAAAGGTGCCCCGGAAATGATATCAATCCACATATACGGTCAATTTTCAGCTGGGATGAAAACTTTGTGCTAATTTTGGACTAGATATTATTGAAGTTATCACCTTCAGTGAAGAAAAAAAAATTCATGGAACGTACGGCGGTCAAATCTGCCCAAATGTGCCCCGGAAATAGTATCAATCCACATATACGGTCAATTTTAAGCTGGAATAAAAGATTTATGCCAATTTTCGACTAGATATTATTAAAGGTATCGCCTTCAGTGAATAAAATAAAAAAAATTCAAAATTCATGGAGCGGACGGGGGTCAAATCAGCCCAAGGGTGCCCCGGAAATGATATCAATCCACGTATACGGTCAATTTTCAGCTAAAATAAAAAATTTGTGCCAATTTTGGACTAGATATTATTGAAGCTATCACCTTCAGTAATGAAAAAAAAATTCAACATTCCTGAAGCGGATGACGGTCAAATCGGCCCAAATGTGCCCCGGAAATGGTATCAATCCACATATACGGTCAATTTCAAGCTGGAATAAAAGAGTTATGCCAATTTTTGACTAGATATTATTAAAGGTATCGCCTTCGGTAAATAAAATCAGAAAAAAAATTTTTAATTCATGGAGCGGACGGTGGTCAAATCGGCCAGAAGGTGCACCGGAAATGATATCAATCCACATATACGGTCAATTTTAAGCTGTAATAAAAGATTTATGCCAATTTTCGACTAGATATTATTAAAGGTATCGCCTTCAGTAAATAAAATCAGAAAAAAATTCAAAATTCATGGTGCGGACGGGGGATGAAAGTGATACCTTCAATAATATCTATTTCAAAATTGGCACAAATCTTTTATTCCAGCTTAAAATTGTACGAATAAGTGGATTCATACTATTTCCGGTGCACCTTTGGGCCGATTTGACACTTTTTAGATCATGGAACATTAATTTTTAACTTTTTTGACACATAGTGAATAATGTGTGTCGAAATTAAAATTAAAAACCCAAAAAAATTATTTATGTTTGGGAGAAAATGTAGGTTTTTGTAAAAATTTGTTTTTTTGCTCCCATCTTTTTTCCAAGGCTAAATTCGAAAAACCGAAAGTGACAATATTTTTTTTTTACATTATCCTACATTATTGTGGAGAAAAAAATATGAAAAATTGAAAATTACAATTTCGAAAAAATTAGTGGAAACCGTCACACTCAGGCTGATACCATTTCCGGGGCACCCTTGGGCTAATTTGACCGCCGTCCGCTCCATGAATTTTGAATTTTTGTCTGATTTTATTTACTGAAGGTGATAGCTTCAATAATATCTAGTCGAAAATTGGCACAAATTTTTTATTCCAGCTGCAAATTGACCGTATATGTGGATTGATATCATTTCCGGGGCACCTTTTTGGTCGGTTTGACCACCGCCCGCTCCATGGATTTTGAATTGTTTTTTTTATTATATTTACTGAAGGTGTTACCTTTAATGATATCTAGTTCAAAATTGGCATAAATCTTTTATTCCAGCTGAAAATTGTACGAATAAGTGGATTCATACTATTTCCGGGGCACCTTTGGGCCGATTTGACACTTTTTAGATAATGGAACGTTAATTTTTAACTTTTTTGACACACAGTGAATAATGTGTGTCGGAATTGAAATTAAAAACCCAAAAAAATTATTTATGTTTGGGAGAAAATGTAGGTTTTTGTAAAAATTTGTTTTTTTTTGCTCCCATCTTTTTTTAAAGGCCAAATTCGAAAAACCGAAAGTGACAATGTTTTTTTTAACATTATCCTACATTATTCTGCAAAAAAAATATGAAAAATTGAAAATTACAATTTCGAAAAAGTTACTTGGAACCGTCACGCTCAGACGTCTCGAACTTCAGCCCAATGGTTCTCCGAACGTTAACATCAGGACCGTATGAACACAGCACTGTTAAAAATATTTGCAATTTTAATATGCATTTACTATACATTTGTATATTAAATCTAAAAACTCGATCTATGAAATATTAATTAAGAGGCTGCATATTAAATTTCATATACATGTATGTTGATCGTCAGATTTTAGAAAAGTCAGATAATTTCACTTTCAGCAAATTAAAAATAATTATGGCAGTAATTTTCAATTCTAAATGATGAAGCATAATAGTTTTTTCTAGTTAAACATAAATGATACTGGGTTTTAAGTGGAAAAGTTCAATTAAGCAAATTATTAAGACACCTAACCTAAAAGCAGCGGTACTCACGTTAAAATTTTGACATTTACAGTGAATTTTGAAAAAAATTCACCCGTACGTTGCACTTCGATGATAAATTAGAATTTAATCGACGAGTTTTAGGTTATTACTTTAGTTTTAAATATTTGACCAGATTTGGGTGCATCAAAGAACTTTCACGCACTGTGATTTTACTATACATCTATATTAATTCTACAAGATGATGGTATATTAAATTTACCACGCGTATATGCATATTGCTTCCATTATATTTATAGTAAAATCGCTGTAGAATTTTGTAACAGTGTGAGAGTGAACTGCCGCAATGTGACGCAGTTATGCAGCTAGGCCGTTAGGGTACAGCGCTTTATCGCTATGCTACTGTTCTTTTACGAATCAGTGAGCACGCCAGATCCCCCCGAGTGTATACATACGTATATTAATATTTCTAAATCTTTTGAATTGTTTGCAATCTGCAATTTTGCTTTCTCATAGAGGTAGCTTTGCAATCGTAAAAATTTCGAAAATTTTCAAATTCGATCAAATGAGCAGATCCTCTGTTAAAAAATGTCTAATACAATATTCTAAGAAATTGCCCGCATGTATTATACGTTTGCATGAAGTGTGGATGTTACACTTTTTTGTGAACACGATAGCTTGAAGACAGTTGTCGATAAATTGATGAAATTTGGAGTGCTGATTTTTATCACTAATATCTCAAAACTAATACAAGGATTTCTAAAATTTTATGCTAATACTTTTTCCATTACGTTTCCTCTTGGATCCCTTATAACGTGAATATTCAGTCGAACTCGGATTCAACGTTCCCGAATTTACGGATTCCGAGAATTGACGCCGCGCCGCGGGTTGGCTTGTCAGGAGCTGCGCGGGGTGTGTTTACCGCTTCCGAGAATTGTCGCCGCGCCGCGGGTAGGCTTGTCAGGAGCTGCGCGGGGTGTGCAGGGTTCATGAAGGCGTGATAAAACGTAGCTAAATCCGGTTTAGTAAGGGTAGGTCAGGTCCAAGGACAGCCCCAAAACCGACGTTAAATCCAAGTTCGACTGTAATTAGAAATGAATCGATTAATATCATCAGACTAGGCGGAGCCGAAATACGATTTAAAAAACGTATAAGTGCAGAGTTTTGTAAAAATCGTGAGTGTTCATGTTTTTCCTAATCTACATATAATATGCCAAAGTTTTACGAATTTATAATAAATTTTTTTTAGTTTCATAGGAGAAAATCTAGATACAGGGTGTCCCAGGAGTATTGTCGTTCCTTGTGATGGCGGATAAGAAAAAAAATTCAAATCGAAAAGTCCCAAAACATTTCTGGGTTCGGTGCATATTTAGGGTGCTACAGTGGGCATGAAAATTACATGTAGGTGAATATCTAGTTGCAAGTGTGCGTGTGACCCCGAAATGCAATTTCTCGTACTGGGGTAACTACACCTTACTGATTAAAAAAAAAAAAACAAATGCGATTACGAATGTGTTTTTCTGTTTAAATTGGATGGGCTCAAGTTTTATCGAACTGTAAAATAACTTTGCAAAAAGAGTAGAACCTATAATTTCAGTGAGCCTATAGATCATTCGAACATTGTTGCAAATAATCAGTGACCGTCCCTGATTAGTGTTGAATTCAATAAAATGTTTTGAATTCTCTGAATTCTAATGAAAGCATGGATTTCTTTTAAAGATCCTTGAATTCTCTTGAATAATTCAGGACATAAATTGATTTATTTGTGATTTTCTGAATTTTTCTGGAAATACGACTCTTTTAAAACTATTTCCAAATTCATCAACTTTGGTCGACGTTAGACTACCACTGAATTAAGATGCACATGTTTTTTTTTAATTCTGCAGAACAAGTCTTTGAATTCAATTGAAATCTTTTGAATTTTTTAAAACTTCTTTGAATTCTTCTAAAATCTGTAGAACTCACGTTGAATTATTGTAAATTCCTTCAAGTCTTTTACATTCTGCAGAATTCTCTCGATTTCTTAGAATTCTGCAGATTTAAAAAAACGAGTATATCTTAATTTAGTAGTAATTTACCGTCAACCAAAGTTGCGATGAATTTAGAAATAGTTGAAAAGAATTCCATGTTTTCAGAAGAATTCATCAAATTAACCCTTCCGAAGGAACATCTTTTTTTCAATTATTTAACGGAACATCCCTCTGGGAGACGGATACCTTCCGGTTTTTCCAATAACTTCTCCAAAACTAATATTTCACATAAGTCTACGTTTACGTCTTTTACGCCCTCGGGGCCTCTAATCCTTATCTAGCAACAACTGTTCAGATGATATCCACCTGGCAGACGGATGTTCCGGCGGACGGGTTGAAAATAAATCAAATTACATCCTAAATTTTTCAAGAGAATTAAAAAATATTTAAAAAAATTGAAATGTTTTCAAGTAAATTCACAGATTTTTACAGAATTCTGCAGAATTAAGGGGGTATTTCTATTTAACCGAGCTTTTTTCAGACGTTTTTCAAATATTCATAAAAAATACAATTGTTAATATTTTTGAATGGAAGTTTTTTTTATATTTTTAAGCAGATCTTAAACTAAAAAAAAACATGGTTACCAATTTAAAAAGAAATAATAGGGGGCGCTGTAGCATTTCAAAAAATGTGTCCCGGAAACGACACCCTCACTTGGCTGACATGA
>JAABKJ010008755.1:0-11373 GCA_011634705.1 Andricus grossulariae | reverse complement strand
TAGGGTCTCTGATTTTTGGGCTCCTGAAAAATACCAACACCGATTTTTGGGCTCCAACCCTTACATTTGAAAAGCAAGCCGTTGACACCAAGTACATATGACTTTGTCAAAAAATAATGTTTTTCAGAATTTCACAGTGTAAATAGGGTCTCTGATTTTTGTTCTCATGAAAAATACCAACACCGATTTTTAGGCTTAAGCCCTTACAGTTGAAAAGCAACCCCTTGACACCACAAAGATATGACTTTGTCAAAAATAATGTTTTTCAGAATTTTAAAGTGTAAATAGGGTCTCTGATTTTTGGGCTCCTGAAAAATACCAACACAGATTTTTGGGCTCCAGCCCTTACAGTTGAAAAGCAACCCCTTGACACCAAGTAGATATGACTTTGTCAAAAAATAATGTATTTCAGAATTTTACAGTGTAAATAGGGTCTCTGGTTTTTGGGCTCCTGAAAAATACCAACACTAATAAGTTTCTGAAGTTTGGGACTTGTTTTGATTTTTGAGATGTAGGGGTAGTTTTTACAACAACAAAATTTAGGCATTCGACAGCCCAAGAAAAGCCCTACACTACTTTTTATTTTGTATTTTCCAGGTTTGAGTTTTTACTAAGGGGTTGTTTTTTTTTGTACATAGGGGTGGTTTTGAAAACAAAAATTTTGTGCATTCGAGAGCCCAAAAAAAGCCCAAAATTATGATACAAAGAAATTTGGGAATTTCGATTGTGGAGGCGCTAGCTTGATGGACCTCTGGTATTCTGGATTTGAGCGCAATAACGCCATCCATGAAAATGTCATGGTAATGTTTCTCGAATGGTAACTTTCGATTTCGGGGGTTTGTCCAGGAATTTTGGATGATGGCAAACTGTGCAACGTATGAAAATAATTCTTTAAGAAAATTGCACATTTTTGGCTTTTGAAAATGGTATATGTATCCTGTTACACTTACTCCTATTGTGATTGCTCTCCCATGGATACTCGGTAAGCCGTTTGTATTTTTAGAACAAAATCTTGTTTTAAACATTTAGGCGCAACTTTCTACTCACAGACAGTACAAACACCATTTTTTTAAGCCAAAAATTTGCAATTTGCCTTGAAAATGATCTTCGTATCTTGTTAGGTTTCGCAGATGACATCTCACCACTTTTTTGTTATTCATGTACCCAATAACAAATGCTTATATTTGACTCTCAAATTCACTATTCTGCACAAAAAGAATTAAACAAATTTATCATGGTTTTCAGATTTCTTTTTATTCACTTTCCCAGACTAACAGCCGTTCAAAGTTGATTATCCTAAAATTATCGAAAGAAAATGGTACATTTTAACGTTTCCTTCATAAGGAAATAATTGCGCATCGACTGCAAATTTCAAAACTCTCTATCAGTATAGCCAAAACATTTATCTGCAACATGCACTTTGTTTCATACTTTGAGAATGTTTTTCTCCTGAGATTTTTACTATAATCTATACAAAAATTGAGATCTTTATATTTTTTGGACGTTCCTTTTTAAAAGTCACTTATATACCACTGCAATTAACACGCATTACGTAATAATTCAAATAAATTTGGCGTGAGGCACCTACTGGAGTTTCTTTGATTTCATCTTTGGTCAATGGGGTAATCGTACCGTTATCCATGTTCATTCTCACTCGTCCTTTAGAGCTAATGCGAGGACTATAAGCATATAGTCCACCAAAAACATTGCTACTCTCCAATATTGCAAAGACCTCACGATCGATTGATGATAATACAATTTGTTCTTCTGTTGGCATAGGCACATAGACATTCTGTGATGAACGTAATTTAACTCGTGTATCCGCTGGAAAAGTATATCTTCGAAGTTCGAATTGTCGATTACGATTCTGAGCAGAAACAATCCGGAGAAATTGAAGTTGGTCAAGTTCATATTCACGCCCGCCTAAAGACGCAATACTGGTAGGTAAGACCATGCGCCCAGCAGAAGGAGACCTGCATCTGGGACGAAGAGGAAGCTCGGCACGAGCATGACGTCTATCAGGAGAAGAAGGTGATTCGCGTCGAGGAATACCAGGAATAGGGTCGCCATTAGGTAAACAGTCAAACGGCGAACTTAAATCTGTAAAAAGAAATAAAGGACTACATTTTGTAAGTTACGGATAATTATGCAAGAATAGATAATGTCAGTCTTTGGAATATGCAGAAACATGTGTTCCTGAAACAATAACCAGTCGCAAAATTGGTATACAAGGGTGCTCAGCCTGATTTGCAGCTAACTTGCAAATATTGCTAAACTATTGAAACCTCAATACTTTTAAAAAAAATTGCTAAATTTGTTTTGACTTCAGATGAAAACGAAAATCAATTTACTTAAGGCTCCATCGACCTGAACGACCACATTCTCATAAGAATCCTGGCGCTCGATTTTTTTCAGTATTGATGTAATTCTTTGGTAATTCATAGAATGAAAATAATTAATTGTTTATGTATACAGTATACCATATCATACAAGCAAAAATAATTTCTTTTGCGGGAATTAGTTTTATATATTATATATTAGTTTTAAAGTTTTAAGAAAAACGTAAGTTTTACCAGTCGCATAGTTTTTCTAAAAATGGAATTTTTTATTTTTTTGAAAGTCTTATCACGATCAAAATTAAATATACGCTTTATCAAAAAATAGTCTGAAGTTTTGTAGATCTCTTCTTAGGATACGCGGGACCTTGAAGCTCGAGGGAGGGCTTAAGGATCTCATCGGACAATAGATGTGAAATAGGTGAACCAAAAGGGCTGTATCGTAAGGTGTAGCTGCTCTGGAAAACTGACGGACTCTAGTCTTTAGAACCTAAACTAACGACCGATCGGACCAGGGGGTAATAGCAAGGACGCCTGGAATGTCAAGGGCGCGAGTTCACATGCTCCCAAACTACGATGTGTTCGCAATGTCAAGGGCTGAATGATACTAGGGTTAAAAAATCTTTAAACACCCCAGTGCACGCCTCTCAGTCAAGCCGGATATGCTGGAGTCACAAAGGATGTGTCTTAACGCAGACTTTGGATTACCAGGTCGAATCCCAAAGTATGTAAACCCGCTCTCTGCAAGCGAGGCTCTGCAGAGGGTGTTCCTTATTTTCCTAGCTTCTCAAGGGACCAAATGGGCGACATACAAAAAACACATATAAACAATGAGGGCTCCGATCCAGAACCCTTATTTAGGACTTCAAATACATTCCCCGGAACAGGGAGTTGAAGCAACAGAAGGCTCTAGAAACACAGGGTCTCACTTTCCCGCAGAGGGCTAAAACTTCTCTGGTGAGGGTTGTCGTTAAGTCGGATGATCCTGAAGCTTGTCTAAGTCTCTAGAAGTTAGACAGGCTGAGAGAGGAAATCTCTGAAGAGATTGACGCGGTACATTGCGAAGGGCGCGCCCCCAGATTCAACGATATCTTCACCAAGCCAGGGGCCATCGTAGTGGAAGCCGCAGACATCTGGTCGCGAGACTGGCTACTGGAGATAACTCCAACGTTTTGGCACATGCAGGGACTAATACTGGAGATCAAGGGGATGGAGTGTCTCTGATGGTACAGTGGAGCGACCGAAATGATTCTCGGCACCCCCGATGATCCGTTGATTGTTTTACGGCACTTAAGCTTCCAGAACCTCTTTCTAAAAACCAATACGTGGAAGGTGTATTCCAACAGACAGGAAGCCAGCCCTAAAATAAAGAGCTGGCGCTACTGGTTACTGGTCTTTCCGAATTTTCATGTAGGGCCTTTGCGGCTCTGGATAACCGGCTCTTTCTAGAAGCGGGTAGGGTTACCTTCCAGAATACCCATCTTAGCTCCATAGGGGGAACTGATGCGTCCGGAGACGGCCTAAATCAACCTATCAATGGCTTAGACGGGAATCACCATTATGTAGATTAATTTTCACTGCATCAAATGCGCCTTGGTGGGTCTAACTAGGCGTATGTCAGTGATGCACACAGGGCTTGCCCTAATGAAAGAACTCTGGGTATACTGAAAAAGGATTAGTGGCATGAGAGGGTGCGGCTTCATATATGAGGGGCCGCGCGAAAAAGCACCAAGGGCATGCATAGCCATCAAGGATATGAATGCGGTTTTGGTTCCTAAACTTTGATCCAGGGACCTCTCGACGATTGAGGAGGGACTCAAGGGCAGAAGCAAAGAAAGACTCCTAGAGAGGTGGAGGCTATAATTCAGCACTGCTAGTAGAATAGGATTTTTCGGCTGTTGGGCAGATATATAAACTTCCAACATACAGTGTGGGAAAGCACAAAAATCAACAGCAGAGGAAGAGATTAAATTGAATACCTAAAAGGCACTGATTTGGAGATTCTAAATCGTCGTGATACTCCCACATTCCAGATTAAAAACAGGGGTGAGGTTCTTGATTCGACGCTATATTCGGAAAAAACTGAGGAGTCGGATAGATGGCTGGAGAGTCTCAAAATAGGGGTCCCTCTCGGTACACAAACATATCTTGTTCCTGTTAGCCCTGAAAAAAACCGGCGCTTTCAAAGGTCTGATACCTCTGGAATACACTTTGGACTCATATAAAGAGGAACACAAAGGCAGGCTTCTGGAATTACCTACAAGCTACGGTACCATGGATAAGTTAAAACACGCTGCGAATTTTCTGCGAAGAGTTCTGACTACATCATATGAGAACAATAGCCTTGCAAGTAAAATTAAGTTTAGGCAAGGAGCAGGATGGTAGACAACCCACCTGGAGAAACTCCGTAAAAAGACTAGAGCATTGTGCGACAGGGCAAACAGATTTAAATGGCCTTCAGACTGGGACGGCTCAGTATGAACACAATAAAAATATAAGAATGCATAGACAAAAAGATTGGAGGGGCTTCTAGGAGGAATTAAAGAACATTCCGGACACAGCGAAGCTCCATAAGATGCAGGCGAAAAATTCGTAAGCTCGCATGAGCTCATAAGGATCGATGATGGTGAGTTTTCCGAAGACGAGGAAGAGAAGTGAAAGGCCTTTGCCAAGAAAGGGAGAAGGCCGACTGTAATTGCGCTGCCAAGGTCGTTAATATCAAGAAGGTGAAATTGGCCGTTGAGTCATTCTGCCCCCTTAAATCACCAGAGACAGATGGCGTCGATGCAGCGTTTTTATAAAAGAACATGGATTTTGTCGTCCCCCAATGACGAAAATATTTAGGATAAGCATTTCCCTAAAACACGTGCGATTAGGATGGAAGGGTGGCAGAGTGGCTTTCTTTCCCAAACCCGGGAAGAAGGGCAACAATTCTGCTAAAGGTACCTGAAACATCTTCTGAAAAATAGTATAAATTATATATGTGGATTGTTTGAATATGACTAATCTTTCATCCTAACATTTATCTCGTATCTCGCATGGTTTTTCTAGAAAATGACTTTTTTGTGTTATCACAAATCAAACAAATACTACACGTCTCATCGAAAATTGGTCTACCATGCTACTATGTTTGTTTTCAAATTAATACTTTTTCTATCGACTGTTTTTTGTCGAAATGTTATCGAATCTTATAAGCGCCAGACATGTATCAAATTCTATTTTCCAAGACCTACTCATCTACTGATTTACAAGACATTGATACATACTTGAATATTTTATAACATGGTATTTGATAAATGTCCCATCTACAAATTTTGGAGATGATAGTTGATATCAGTTCCGTGTAGATAAAATTTGATGGAGGCATAATGAGAATTTGTTGATGGAAAAGTATACGATTTCATAGGAGTGTGAATTTTATAGAAATATCTAGGAATTCCAAACATTAAATTTGAGAGAAGTTTTGTAATAATAATATAGGATAGAATTTCAATGAAAATATGATGAAAGAGAAGTATAGGATTTCAGGTAGATAGAATTTGATACAAAGGTCTATCAAATGTCCTGATGTATGGCAATATCAAGATCTATTACCTTAGGACATTCTTCAGAATTTTTATTCATATGAACCTTATAAAAACGTTTTTGAAATTATATATATATATAGTAGAGTATCATATTCACCAATAAAATTGAAGATGAGCGTCAATGTAAAGACCAGAGTATAAACGATCCTCATTTTTTGTAATTAGCAAGAAACTGATTAATGCGTCAATGAAGAATTGAGTCAGCAGTGTATCTAATTAATATCTTAAGGGTCTATGAGAGTGTGTGAATATTGTAGTATAATCCTTATCTAATAGACTGTGAGCTTCGAACTTGTTTTTCTTAGATTGTCATATTTATATTTCATAAATCTGTTTAAGAAAGAAGTTCGGTTACCTAACCGAGCCAAAACTTATTCTAATGGCTTGATTCGCATCGCTTCTATTTTCTATTCTCATACGTAAAATGATAACATTTTAATGAATAGCTACAAGCATATTTTCTTGAAAAAAAATTCTTAAAACTTTGCCGCAAGCAATTAGGAAAATAATTTTTTTAAGCTTAAAATCATGAACAACTCTTTTGAAAGAGAAAAAAAATATATATATGAAACAAATAATAATACATGACGATAATTTATTTATATTCAGAATTGAATGTAGCAGCATTATAGATTTTTTCCTTCGAGAATACAAGCTTTTATTTAATATAATCCAATCGTTTTTTGTAATTTGGCAAGAAACGCTATGAAAAAAAGTCCCGTAAGTTTCATGCAGGTTAAAGTATTTTTCTAGACCAGAGAAGTTTTGTAGACAAATTTAATTTTTCTCTTTTTCTCTAGACCAGGAGAATAGTTTGGCCCCCATGAAGATCATAGGATTATAAAAGCAAAAATTTAACAAAAAATTACAAAAACGGGAAAGGTGATGTTTTTTTAGAAAATTTACTTTTCATATTTTTAGTGAAGCTGCAGCTATTTTTTTCATTTTCAGGCGGATTTTGAGAGAAGATTTGAAAATCAAAAATTTTCCATTGAATTGACTAAAATGGAAGTGAATAGAAGTGGTCATTCTACAATCTCAATTTTGAAAAATCGATTTTTTTTGCATTTTTCGACCAGCTATATATTCAGAAATATCATATCAAAGTTTCACACAGAAATTCGGATTCTTTCTATACTTTTCAGAGCTGGAACAAAAGCGCGTAGAGATCTAAGCGTTTGAGTAGAGCCTCCGAACGCGGCTGCTCATGTTTCAGCAGTAGCAATTGTTTTCGTAGCACATCCAGAACTATTCCTGTTTATTTTTAAATGTGTATATATGATGAAAAAATATTATATGAAGCAAGGATCGCTGATTAAGTGTAATTAATTTTTCCTTACATATTGAACTGCTGCCATTTTGCTATTTTGCAAAATAAAAAAATCCGGTTTGTCACTCCAGTGCTATTGTCATACTAATAAAGAAAATTTCTGATATATTCGTTTCAGATGATGCTGACTGGAGATATCGTGATCGCAGTGGACATGTCTTTATTTGAGACACTTTGTTTATTGTTAAATAATGCATAAACTAAACAGCAGCTTTATATAAAACAATTGTTCTTGTAAGCTTTGAGCCAGCATAAATAAACGCTGAATATTTTATTTTATCATATATACTACTAATGTCCCTTTAAAGATCAAAATTCCAATCTTTCAACATTCTTAATATAGAATCTTTTACAAATAAAATAAATCAATCCAAAATTTTTAGTTTACCATTTTTAGGAGTGCTACAGCCTAAATCACTTCACAAAGGTACTAAGGGTGACTTATCTGAATTAATAATGTGACTAGTATTCTCTTGAACATTGTGAATTTTAACAAATTTAGTTTCGTGAACATTGCTCCTTCATCACTTCTTCAAGGATAACTGAGGTTTCAGGTTATGCTATTCTTATATATACTCTCCACGATGCCGGTGATTGGCCGGAGTTTCCCACCGTGAAGACTGGTCGAACTTGATTGGCCAATCTAGTCTTTTTTAAAAAACCCAGGAGGACGGAAAGCCAAAGGGGATTGGTATTATATTCATTGTCCATATTGATGTTATTAGGGTGTTTTAAGATTTCGTTTAATTCCCGTGTCGTTTGCATCTTTTCCTGAAATTCGGCAATTATTAAACAATTCGTATACTGGATATCGAACTCTTCAATCTTATTTCTCTCTGTGAAGCTTCATGTCCTAATGCGTTATCAGATCTTTTGTAAACTACTACGTCCAAGAAAGGTAATTTTCCGTTTTGTTTGATTCTCATGGCAAACTGGATATTGGGGTCTCATCGATTGATGAAATCGGAAAACTTGTGTCGTTCATCTAGTCCATGTCTCCAGATGACAAAAGTTGCATCAGCGTAACGGTACTAAAATTCCGGCTTAAGCTTGGACTGAATGAAGATTTTAGTTTCTAGATGTATCATTAAGATGTTGACTATTATAGGTGAGATTGGAGATCCCATTGCTGCTCCTAAGGTTTGTTCGTAGAGTTATTTATTGAAGGAGAAGTAGGTATTATTGATTAAGACAGTTTTCTATCAAAGGTATGGGATCGGAGGGAAAGTTTACAAAGGATTTAATAATATTGACTATATCAGAGATTGGTACTTTCCTAGAGAGAGATACTACGTCGCAACTCACTAGGATGTCTTGGGGTTGAATGTGAATCTGTTGTATCTTTCTGATAAAGTCAAAATAGTTTTGGACGTGTGTGATAGAGTTTCCTGGGAATGGATTCAGTTCTTCGGCGAGGAAGCGTGCTAGGTTGTAAGTTGATGAGTTTATTGCGCTGACGATCGGCCTGAGTGGAATGTTGTTTCTGTTGATTTTTAAAAATCTCCAAATGTTTGGAGAAATAGGATTAGTACGTATTTAAATATTGTTTTGCTGTCGAGTTTAAAGTCTTTTAGAAAGGGTTTTGTTTTGCTAACTATTCTTTTTATGGTATCTTTTTTAAGTTTTGTATGTGTATCGTCAGTTAGAAGGTCCACGATTTTGTTGTTATAGTCTTCTTTATTCATTATTACTGTTGTGTTGCCATTGTCTGCAATGTTCACGGAATGTCGGCAAGATTTCTAGTTTTTGCACACGATAGAAAGCGAAAACACCTCCTTTTATTATGATGAATCATCGTGAAAGCATTAAATCTGTTATCAAAGAACTCTACGAGGAGAGTTTTCTTACAAAACTAATACTTTAAGTGAGCTCAGGTCTTTTCAAGCTAAACAACTAACATCTTTAGCTTTATCGAAACGATTGAGGGATAACAACATCGTCCCAATATTCTTACAATTGAAAAACAATTTAGGAACACTGAATCCAAATCAATTCTACATAAAAAAAGTTTGCCACACGAATAATTTATACGAATGATGGGTGAATTTCAAATGAATTTGAATGAAACTCTACGAAATTCATTAATCTATCATGAAATCCGGTAAAATTCTACTAAATCTGGAGATATTTCCTGAAGTCCTAGAAAATTCATTGAATTATCTACTGAGATTTTAAAATCTCTCAAAATCATTGAAATCTTCAATGTACGAATATCTTAAAACCTTATAGGTACTGTAAAATCGTTCCACTTCTTACGAAATTCTTCACAACTGCGTGCATTGTTTTTTAAATCCCATGAAATCATTTAAAAAATTTTAAATCCCTCGAAATTTCCATAATCCTTCGAAAATACCAGGAATCTTTTGAATCCTAAACTATTTCAAATGTTCCGAAACTCCTTTAAATTACTAAAATCAATTAAAAATTTCTTGGAATATTTTACAATTCCCTAGAATATTTTAAATCCTTTGAAATCCTCTAAAGCTTTTTAAAGCTCTTGAAAATTCCTTGGTAAATGATTAAAAGCCGTTATCTTGCTCAGATGAAGCAAGGACAATCAATCTCCATTTAAACTTCTTTTCGTTCCTTAATTGTTTTTAATTTTTCATTGTGATTTCTCTGAATATAAACACGAGGCATCACTGAAATACGAAAAATAATTATTATTCAAACAGAAATATAATCTAAAATCGTAAATACAATTAAATTGGCTTTAAGCTAGATTTCATAAAATCCACTTTTTAAGCTATGCCTTCCTGTCATCTGCAAAATTTGGAAATTAGGAACTTTTTATGATTTTACTTGATGAAAGATCTTAAATTCTACAATTTTTTTATTGGAATTTTAAAAAGTAGATAATTTTAAACAAAAAACGAAAAATTGTTCGAAGTCATTTCATTTAAACTCCATGAAAAACACTTATTGTGAAAAAAAGCTCTGCCAGGTACCTGTATCAATTTTAACATTTAAAAATTCATCATTTTTGGTTGACGGTAAATTACTGCTGAATTAAGATGTACTCGCTTTTTAAAATCTGCTGAATTCTAAGAAATCGAAAGAATTCTGCAGGATTCAAAAGACTTGAAGGAATTTACAATAATTCAACGTAAGTTCTAAAGATTTTGAAGGAATCCAAAGAAGTTGTGGAAAATACAAAAAATTTCAATTGAATTCAAGGACTTCTGCAGTATTAAAAAAACAAGAGCATCTTAATTCAGTAGTAGTCTACCGTCGAACAAAGTTGATGAATTTGGAAATAGTTAAAAAGAATTTCATGTTTTCCAAAAAATCCAGAAGATTAAAAATAAATCAAGTTATATCCTGAATTATTCAAAAGCAACTTTCGTCTCATTGACAGTCCAAACAACAGTTTTTGAAGCCAAAAATTTAAAATTTGCCTTAAGAATGATCTTCGGATGTTGTTAGGTTTCGCAGATGACACCTCCCCAGTTTTTTGTTATTGATGTACCCAGTAACAAATGCTTATATTTGACTCTCGAATTCACCATTCTGCGCATAAAGAATTAAACAAATTCATATAGTTGTTCAAATTTCTTTTTATTCACTTTCCAAGACTAACAGCCGTTCAAAGTTGATTATCCTGAGATTATCAAAAGAAAATAGTGAATTTAAACGTCTCCTCTATAAAGAAATAATTGCGCATAGACGGCAAATTTCAAAACTCTGTATCAGTATAGGCAAAACCTTTATCTGAAATATTCACTTTATTCCCATACTTTGAGCATGTTCTTCTGCTGAGATATTGACTAAAATCTATACAAAAATTGAGGTCATTATATATTTTGGACGCTCGTCTTTCAAGGTAACTTATGTATTACTGCGATTAACACGCGTTACGTAATAATTAAAACAGACTCGGCGTAAGGCGCCTACTGGAATTTCCTTGATTTCATCTTTGGTCAATGGGGTAATCGTACCGACATTCATGTTTATTTTTACCCGTCCTTTACAGCCGATGCGAGGACTATAATCATATATTCCAGCAAAAACATTGCTACTCTCCAATATTGCAAAGACCTCATGATCGATTGATGATAATACAATTTGTTCTTCTGTTGGCATAGGCACATAGACATTCTGTGGTGCACGTAATTTAACT
>JAABKJ010008754.1:0-11373 GCA_011634705.1 Andricus grossulariae | reverse complement strand
CTCACGGTTGTGAGACGTGGACATGAGTGGGACTTACCGCGGTCCTACTGGGAGCCGGTGTCATTTTTTAGATAGCAATTGCTCCCAGTGGGACCCTGCGGTGGTTGTTAACCTTATTTTCAATTATATATATATATATCTTACATTTCTAAATGCAAAAAGAAAGAACTTAAAACTAGCTGATCTAGCTCGAAATCCTATAAAACCTACACATCAATTGGAGCTACAATTCGTACAAATTTTATGACCATTTCTCTTTTACTTTTTGAGATATGGTAAACAGAAAAAAAACAGCCAATAAATTCGGAATATTGAATTACCATTTAATTTCAAAATGTAAATAATATTATTAGGTACTACAGAAATGGAACTCATTCTAAATTAGCCACGTTAGAGATTCAACTTTTTAATTAGTATGAAGTTACGACAGAAGGTACATCGGAAGTAACATTTGCCATAACACTTTATTATTTGTAGCGAATTACCCTTCAATACTTTGCTATTACAAGATTTAAATTATTTTCTTATTAACCTCATTAAAAGTTCAATGTCTCATGAAGAATTAATATACTCCTTTAGGGCGAATTTTATTTATGTACATAATTCCGCACGCAAAGAGCACAATAAAGGCAAAAAGGGTGAAATTGAAGGAGGCACAAACCATTTACATGAAAAGAGAGATAAGGTTTTTTTCGCATTTTCCCGTTAAGTGAGTAAATGTGAGGACAAGAAAAAGCGAAAACATAGACCTGGTGTGAAAGTGAGAGATGGCGAGGGATTCCAACGAGTATAATCTTTCATATTCCAACGTCGTGCCAGCAATACTGGTTTTATCACAGAATTTAATAAACATAATTGGCAAATGCTCGTACATATTGCTATGTATTATTTTTTATCAACTGGTCCTCAGCGCTATAAACTATACAAACATTTAAATCGATACCATATCATGAAATGGCAACAAAACTTTCTCTTGGAACTTTTGTATACAGTGGATAATGAGTATATTTCAGAGTAAAAGCATGTAGTAAAGAATAAAATTAATTATTATATTTAAAACTAAAATAGTTGATGTATATCGATATTTTTATATTTAGGAAGAGAAATTTCAACGTACGGATTTGTTGCCGAGCTGACGAACTTTACAGGGTAGAAAGGCACGAGTGCCTAATTGTGCTGTTATATTTGTTGGGCTACTTGTGTCGAAATAAGGACCGGTGTAGAGTCCTGTCATTCTTTTTACTTGCGAATGTGATCTCGGGCAAACTCCTGAAAAATAAATAAAAATATATGAGAGCTTTTCTTTTAAGACAATTTTATTATAATCGGTAAATATTTGAATAATAAATTACAACTAACTTTATTAAATAATTGTATTTTCAAGTAATATTTCATTTGTTTCTAAAATACTTTTATTGAACGAGTATAAGTCTTTTAAAAATGAATTCGAGTGCCGTTAAAGAATGAACTGAGAAAACTTTAAATTAACATTTGAAACGTTTAGAATTTAACATTTTCTAGTCTCAAATATATAATTTTTCATTGTGACATTTTTAACTTGAAAATATTCAAATAGAACATTTCAAATTGTACGAATGCAAATTGCATCGAAAATGAAAAAAAAATGAATTAGTAATAACATTCTTCTCGAGGTAAAGAAACCTTTTGTTTCAGAAACTATATAGTTCCACCATGGATAGTCTAAAAAAATCTATTGGATGCCAGTCCGCTGCATTTACGTGTATATACCTATACAAAGGAAGTTATCCGATCGATCTCTGTTGCAAAATTCACTCATTTTTGTGAATGCTTATGAATTTACAAGTGAATCGAAGACAACTTCCGAGTTTCTATTCATTATTCATATAAATTGACATATCGACGTTTGTATATGCCTGAAGGCTTGCGGCTCTGATTACACTGTTAGAAGTAAGTTAATAGAATTTCATAAAAATGTTAGTGAAGCTTTTTACACTACGGTTAGTGAAAAACTCATTGCTATTTCATGCAACACTGAAATTTAAATAGCCTTATTGAAATTTCAATGTAAGTTTTGAAACTATTTTCAGAGATAGTGCATACAATTTTTTGTAAATGATCATGAATATCCTATGGATTTTCAATGTAAATAGTGAAGCTTCTTTAAGAACAGTTTTCTGAAATTACTTCTTTCGAAATGACAATGCAAAACCAATTTTGTACATGTTATTGCAAAAAATGTATCAATAGATAGAAAAATATATCACATACAATGCTTACAAATTTATATTCATGAATTATTTTTATATTTTGTTCATATTTTCATTTAGGTTTATTAAATTTAATAAAAAAATTTTACTTCATTTTCAATGCATGTTTATAAAATTTATGTAAACCACAGTGATATTTATTTAGCCACCGATAATATTTTATGTACAAGCAATTGAAACTGGTTTCAGAGTCAATTCTATGAAATGTCAATAACTTTTGCTTCAAAATTAAGTTTCGTGTCACTGAAAATCAATGAATATGGTCTCAAATTAAATTTGAAAGATAAAGTTATGAAATTTCAGTAACAAAGTCATTGGAAACTGACTGAACTTTCAGGAAATTTCTAACAGTGTACCCCGTATACATAACCAAGATCGATTTGGTAAGAGGCATTCTTGTAATTAGTTTCCCTGTTAAGTGCCCAATGTCAAATATAATTTATGATCTTTTTAACGATTTCCGCGATATGAAACTTCATCATGCAATCTGAATCTGCCTAATTAATTGAAATCCGAGTTATTGAGAATTATCTCAATTAGTAATCATTTCTCCCATCATTTCTACTAATGATGGCTATACAAATGGTTACTTATTCAAGGTTAAAAAGTAATAGTACTCAGCGGCGTAGCCAGGAATTTTTTTCGGGCGGGGCTGACCTTAGGGAAGAAGGGCACAGAAGGGTATCCGAAAAGTAAACTGACATAATATTAAAGTTAACAAAAATAATTGTTTGAACAATTTGTTATTGTTTTTAATAATATTCTCATTGAATAATGTTAGAAAGTTGCTGTTTTTTTCTAAAATTTTAAACTTTTTGTCTATTTTTAACTTACAGTGTGGTAATAATTGATGTGATAATAATTTTTCAAACAAACTATTATTGTTTATAACTATCTTCTCCTATAGTAATGCTAGATAGTTGCAGTTTCTTCTTAAGTTTTTCACTTATTGTCAACTTTTCACTTCAAACGAGGTAATTATTACAGTAATTTAACAAACATAATTGTTTAAACACATTATTATTATTGTTTATGACTATCTTCTTCTATATTAATGCTAGATAGTTGCGGGTTTTTTCTGAAATTTTTCAGTTTTTGTTAATTTGTCACTTAAATTAATGAAATTTAACGAACATAATTGTTTAATTATATTATTATTGTCTATAACTATCTTCTCCTATATTAATGCTAGATAATAGCGTTTTTTTTTCTTCAAAATTTTGACTTCCTGTCCACTTTTTACTCAGTGAGATAATAACTAATGCAAGTTAACAAACAATTGTTTAAACACTTCTTATGGTTTATAACTATCTTCTCAGAATTTTTCAGATTTTCTTTAACTTTTTAGTTAGGAACAAATGTGGGCGTCCCACGAAAAGGGCCCTTATGGCCAGTATAGAGTTACATACAGAATCATGTAGCCGGATAAGTTCCCGGCATTTTAAGCCCATGACAAACCGTTTAGGTTGAAAAATGAGTCGCCGGGGCTTGTTTGAAGTTTTAAAATGAAAATCGTTCTGTGACATTTTTACTAGTTTTTTTAAAAATGTCGGATTTAATTGACCCAATTGTTTAAATTGTTGTGAAGAATTTTTGTATTGGCATTAGGGTCTTATGAGTATATTTAATTGAAAACGTGCATTTCATAAAAGGTACAATTGGCAAACGGATAGGGGTCCTCCTCAGTGCCAGATATTAAAAAAAAAAACAATAAGATTAAAATAAAAGAAATCATACATGAACTTAGTGTTTCTACGTCGTGCAGCTCCTCTCTCTCTCTCCGTCAGCCTCTCTGTTTCTCCCTCCGCCTCTCTATCAGCTTCCTCTCTGTGTGGTCTTCCCGTTTCGTTGCCGAAGGTGAGGTGATTGCGGGTGAAGTAAAACACTCCTTAATCCCACAAACACGATATCCACACACTTCACAAAACTAACTTATTATTATACTATTCAGAAACTTGTTTTTTAATTTACCATTGATTGCCTTTGTTTTGGAATTATTAACTTACTTTCGAACTATAAAAGCGTGTGTTCAACGTGCTTGTGAAGTGTGTGAATATCGTGTTTGTGTGATTACGGAGTGGTTTACTTCACCCGCAATCACCTCACCTTCTGCAACGAAACGGGAAGACCACACAGAGAGGGAGCTGATAGAGAGGCGGAGGGAGAAACAGAGAGGCTGACGGAGAGAGAGAGTGAGAGAGAGAAAGAGAGAGAGTGAGAGAGAGAAAGAGAGAGAGAGTTTTTTTTTAAATATCTGGCACTGAGGAGGACCCCTATCCGTGGTCGAAACGTTTGCCAATTGTAACTTTTATGAAATGCACGTTTTTAATTAAATATACTCATAAGACCCTAATGCCAATACAAAAATTCTTCACAACGATTTGGAAATGAAATATATCCATTGCCGCTTGCTTTTAGGACATAAATATAGTAATATTTAAACAAAAAGGCCACCATGGACAATTTATATTTAATATGACTGTTTAAAAAATGATTCTCTTTATTGTTTACTTATTATATCTTCATAACTAAATTAAAAAATAAGTTTTTAATTGTATTCTATTTCTAATTGTGAAAGAAACTATTGAGTTTCAATTCGATACATTTTATCCGAAAAAATTTGGGGCTGATATGCGTGAAAATTCGAGAAAAAAAATTTCCAATGCTTTCTGAGACCACTTTAGTCCACAATGTTGGTCTTTGAATTTATTTAATTTTAAATGTGGAAATCTACAACTGCCTTCATTTTCGTGGGTAACATGAAAAATAGACACCAGTTTATTTTGGTGTCTATACTCTATTTAATCCCACTTTCTCATTAGTATTTATGGCAAATAACAGAGCTGTCAGAACATAGACCAATCTGTTGTGAATACGAGTAGAATAAAGTTCTCCAGTGTATGACATATGCGATTTAGAAGTTGGGGGCGGGGGGGGGGGGGGCTCAGCTCCACCCCTGGCTACGCCACTGATAGTACTAATGTAGTCTTAAATGATATAATAGGGTTCCACCGGTTTCGGGGATGGCATCAGTTTCCTTCAGTGGTAAATCAGTCTAAACGATTACATTCAATCAAATTCAAGGTAAGACTACGACAATTATTAAGGATAATAGCACATGACTCCTTACGTTGTGATGAGATATTAGCCGTCGAACTCTCATATTCTAGACTAATATCTCATCCAGATTTTGAGTGGTTATTGACGTTAACAGTCTTCTACAGTTAATACAAGACATAAAATCACAACAAAACCTAAGATTCTTTTGACTACTTGCCGCAGAACTCTTATTTTCTCGGCTAGTAAGGCGCTGTTCGCAGACAGCCCGTAGATTTGATTCGTGATTCCAAACTCACATCCCCAGTAAAATGATTTCAAAGTCGAATTTTATTGTTCCTAAATTTATTAGTGCGGGGTACAAATTACCCCGTCACAACTCCCCCCTCACAAGATTCGGCCCACCGGGGCGAATACCACGCAGGTGCCCCCATCTCTCCGTCCAGTTCAACTTGTCAAAAAAAAGAATGGTTGAAATTCGTCAATTGCCAGACGTCGGGCTCCATACACCATCATACACAGGTGTATGCAAGTAGAGAAACGATACAAAAAAAATTTGTTGATAGTCATTGAGAAAATAACAACAAAAATTTTTCTGAGTCATCCCTTGCATTGAGTGGATCCGACCTATTGCCGGCCCGGTGGGGTAGTTCACCTTCTAGTGTAATTACTTATTTTAATCAATAATGGCTTGAATTAACGATTCATACGAGGGATGATACTAACATACCGAGGTTCTTTCGATGAACCCCGAAATTGCTTATTCTAGTTTTCTTATAATGTTACTTAGGTTAAGTCACCTAAGGGTAATTACTAACAGCTAGCTTAAATTTTTATTCATGCAAATGAATAATACAGAGGATTCCCATTATTAGGCATTTATTTGTGCGGGCTTTGCCCCCAACACCGGGCTTACAACGCCGCTTCTACCGGTTTTCACAGCCGAGCCCCTATTTCGAATAAGAGCGAGTACGGAGTCTAACGCGATTACTAGCGTCCGAATCTGAGTCCGAGTGATCAATATTTCCCCGTCCCCAGTCAAAGTGTATTTCCGCGTCCTCTCGGGCCTCCTCTTCAGCTTCCGAATCACTTATTTCAAGTAACAGTCTGTCCAGTTCCGCCAGCTCCTCCGGACTTTGCTAGAATACACTTGAGTCGGTTTCTCAACCTTATCACCTACCTTGAATCGCAAGTCGCGATGTTGGCGATCATAGTATTTGGCTTGTCTGACAATGAACGCTGGAGTCACTCGGTTGGTACTATGAAGTGCTGTGTTGTAGGCAAATCGGAACTCATTGAGATTGAGATCACAATTTCTATGATCTTGGTTAATGAATGATCTGATCATAGTTTTAAGAACTCTATTGGTTCTCACCACAGGATTAGTCTGAGGATGATATAGTGGTGTCAACGAGCGGTGGATACCGAACTCCACGGCAAGAGCGTTCACCGTGTTAATATTAAATTCGGTGCCACTGTCTAAGTGAAGCACCTTGGGTGTTCTCCACCTAGAAACAATTAGTTCAAGTAAAGCTTTATTAATGCTTTCCGCATTGGCCTTTTTCAAGTGTGTCAATTCGATCCATTTCGAGAATAAATCCTGGAATACCAGTAGGTATTTATGTCCCTGTTTACTCCGAGGGAAAGGACCCATGACATCGGTTGCCACGACTGCCCATGGCTCCTGGACTATTTATTGGGTCATAAGCCCACGCGATTGGGCTTGCTCAGGTTTATTGAGCTGACATGTCTCGCAATTTCTGACAAAAGACGTGATGTCCTTGAACATGTCAGGCCAATAAAATCAAATTGCGGCACGATGGTAGGTCTTCTCCCTACCTAAATGGCCAGCTTCAGGCGTGAAATGTACTTCATGCACCACGTCTGACTGAAGGTTCTTGGGAACCACCAGTTTCCAAGCATCATAGTCGTCAATGATGTCCTCCAACAGCGGATTGTTCCGATACTTAAGAAGCTCTCCGTTGACTAGCTTCCAACCGTGGTACTTCCCGGGTGACTTCAACACAGCCTCACGCTGCCTGGCATACTACTCGTCCTCGACAGGCACCATGGCCGCAATACGGTCGATTTCTCCATCCTCGAACATGCGGGAAAGTGCATCCGGCATTTGGTGCATCGATCCCTTTCGATGAAAAATTTCGAAACTATATTATAGGAGATCCAACGCCCAGCGCGCTAATCTACCTGTCGGGTTCTTGAGGTTGTATAACCATCGGAGGCTACTGCGGTCAGTCACCACTGAAAAGTGATACCCTTAGAGATAGTACCGGAACTTCCTGATGGCCCATACTACGGCAAGACATTCCTTTTCGGTAGTCGAGTAGTTCCGTTCCGCTTTGGACATCACTCGAATGGCGTATGCGATCACGCACTCGTGCTTGTCTTGAATTTCAGTGATTACCACCCCTAAACCAAAATCACTTGCGTCCGTTTGGACGCAGAATGGCAGATTGAAGTCGGGGTACGCCAATACAGGTGATGACATCAAGGCTGTTTTTAGAGTCTGGAATGCCTCTTCCTGCTCGTCGCCCCAGGAGAAATTGTAATTTTGCTGGTTAGACGGGTGAGTGGCTCACAGATTCTAGCGTAGTCCTTGATAAATCGCCCATACCATGATGTGGCCCTAATGAATCGTCTGACTTGTTTCATATTTCTGGGTCGAGGATATTCAAGTATGGGGCGGACTTTATCATCGTCCACTAGCAACCCATATTTTTTCACCTTGTATCCCAGAAACTTTACTTCCGTTCGACAGAATTTACACTTGTTTGAGCTGAGCGTCAGCCCAGCTTCATTTAAGCGGCTAATGGTCCGCTGCAACCAGTAAAAATGCTCGTCAAAGCTTTCCGCGACAACGATCACGTCGTCGAGATATGCAAGTACGTGGGGTCTTATTTCCGGGGTGATGACCTTGTCCATCAAACGTTGAAAGGTTGCTCGGGACCCGGTGAGACCAAAAGGCATACGTTTGAATTGGTACAACCCTTTTCCTGGGATAGTAAAAGCCGTGATTGGCTTACTATCTTTACTTAGAGGGATCTGGTGGTAAGCCTTGTTCAGATCTAAGGTTGAAATGTAACGAGCGGAATTTAAGTCGTCCAAGATTTCCGCCATAAACGGAATCGGATACGCATCTTTCTTCGACACCTCCTTAACCCGTCGAAAATCAATACACAGACGGTTATTACCGTCCGGCTTACGGGTCATTACCACCGGGCTGCACCACTCACTACTTGAAAACTCAATCAAATCCTGCACAATTAATATTTTCGCTTCTGCGATTAACGCGTCACACACTTTAGGTGACATGCGATGATTCCTCTGGCGAATAGGAGGATTCCCGTGCGTGTCGATCACGTGTTCGACAAATTTCGCGGCGGGTAACTTATCGGGTTTTGGTTTTATTATACCCTTCGAAAACTGTTCTAACCTTACTTTCTCCGCTTCATCCAGCAACGCAATGCGTTTACAAGTGTCGATTTCATTCTCACCCGCGGGACCGAACGCAAATTTTATGATTGTCTCGTCAGCCAGCCACAACTGCTTGTCACGCAAATCCAGAACGAAACCGAACTTTTTCGCAAAGTCCATGCCTAGTACGCAAGTATCAGTTAGCCCAGGTATGATCTTAAAGTTAATTGAACCTAAATAAGTTCTAGATAAACCCGTGTCCACCAATGAATGGATTTCAGTACCTCCTATCGCTATACTGACGTAGGGTCTCGAGTCCCCTGAACATCTGAGAGTTTGGTAAGTCCAGCACTCAAAGATGGGTATGATTTAGAACGAGAGAACAATTTTGAAAGACGAGTGGGAACATGAGTTCCTGAATTAAATTGAGCGACTGAAGGTGGAGTGGTCTCCCTCCCCGCTTTATGAGTTGAAGCCAAGTGATTGAACGTGAAATCAGGCTGTGTTTTAGAAGAAAGCTTCTGAGTAAATTCAGGTTTAGTTTCAAAAAATGAATTCTGAGTCAATTTAGATTTAGTTTCAGAAGATGAGTTCTGAGTCAGTTTATGTTTCATTTCAGAAGATGAGTTCTGAGTCAATTCAGGTTTAGTCAGGTTTAGTCTCACTATGAGTTTCGCCCTTATTGGTGTTGGCACTGTGTTTATTATAATTGAATCTGGCTGGGTTATCATTTCCAAAATGAGGCTTATCATGTGAGCAGGTCTTGGTGCCCAGCTTGTCCACCAGCTTCACCAACGCACTCACCAACGCACTCACCAATGATTCCAGAGAGGAATTGGCACCGCTTTATGTGTTTCCACTAGTAGTTTTACCAGCTCCGCGAGAAGCATTAGTTTTTTTGGCATAAGCCAATTCAGGGAAGAATGAATCTTCCGGGCTGGGAGGTAATCGCTCTCCTTCATGTGAATTCGCCGTTCTTTCCACTTCTACCGCAAGTAGCGTTAATTGATTATAATAGGAAATTTCGAAACGGCGAATAGACCTTTGAAGATCAGGTCTGAGATTACGATGGGCCCTGCCCATATGTTCTTGCATGGTAACAGACCGTTGAAATTTTAAAAGCAAACCTTGCAAACATGTCAGAAAATCAGCGGTCCGTTCATCCCGACCCTAATAACGAGTGGCAACTTGTTCAAAAAGTTTTCAGCACTTCTTTCATTGTCCCCACTGAAAGTGATTCTCCATCTTTTGACAATAGTGTCCAACGTTTTATTATGGGACCCAGTGTGGGAATATTGAATTCGAGGGGTTCGTCCCCCTCCCGCCTGATTAGGTTGAGCAAACATGGACGAATACTGTGGTATGGTGGGGCAAGGCATCTCAATCGTGGCCTGCTGAAAAATGGGGCTGAACCTCAGGGGGCCATTTGCAAATGGCGTAGACGCTGCAAAATTTGCCCTTAGGCCAGGCGACGCCCCTGTTGACACGAAGACTGAACTATTGGCCGGAGGAAAATTATTGTACGGAGTACCAGTCTGAACGTGTTCACGAGCTGACTGAGTTTGTATTTGGTCGCGTTGGAACGATGACGTCAGCGGATTATTTTCCCATCCCCTATCCGGAGTGGTGCGTGTGGAGCTTACCCCCTCAACATGCGCGCGATGATTTATGGACAACCCTGAAGAGGCTCCATTTGGAATATCTAATGGTTGCGACGCGATGTCAACCCCTACCGACACCATTCTTCGTGATGCTTGCACGGTAATTGTATCATAGGAACAAGGGGAGTATCCTGGAACATGGCCACCACTTACTTCAATATTATTCGTTGGGAGGTACGGAGTCAAGGTCATTACAGCCCTCGTATGAAAAAATACGGAGGAGGTACTAGTGACCGAAGTATGGACACTAGTTGCCCCGAAGTATGAAGGCATAAAATGTGTTTCAAGAGGCCTATTACTTGATTTCCCCCCAATACTATAAGCGGGAGATTCGAATAATCTCCGGGCATGAGTTGTAATCCCAAAAAAAATTCCAAAGTTCAAAGCACCACAATAAAAATCAAAATTTCAGATTACAATAAACAAAATCACAAGTTTCAAGGTACAATAACAAAGAAACGAAAATACTCAGAGTATATTCCAATCAATCAAGGTAAACATAATCAATAATCCTTAATTTTGTCATGCACAGTATAAAGAGTAAATTCAAATGAAATCTCAATTGTCCTGGCAGGATACTTTAATCCAGGTAAATATAATCGTTGAAGCGTGAGGTGAATCTGTGTTTATTATTCTCCACAGTTGCTTTTATTTGATCATTGGATTGCTTAGTCCAAGTTACAGAGAGGTTATGTTCGGTTTGTTGCAAGGCAACTTCACTCTTGTCTGTTTATCCTTGCTACATGAAAACGGATAAATAAACCATTTTTAACTGGTCAATAACCATCATTATTTCATTAGGGGATTTTTATTCGAGGTTCTATTAGGGTTATGTCAAGTTTGCCCCAGTACAGTCCCAACCTGCCTTGTCCGTTCATCCTTGGTACTTAAACAGGATAAATGAACAAGTTCTAGCAGGTTTGCCTTTTAATTGAAGGTGATTGTGACACTAAACGCTTCGAGAAACTCCGTTC
>JAABKJ010008753.1:0-11374 GCA_011634705.1 Andricus grossulariae | reverse complement strand
GAAAAGTCCCTAATTATAAAATTTCCGATTTTGAAAATTCCCGAAATATAAAATTTCCAAATTATAAAATTCCCGAACAATTTATAATATTACCGAATTAGAAAGTTCCCGAATAATAAAATTCCCGAATTGAAATATTCCCAACAGATTATAATATTACCGAATTTGAAAATTCACGAATGAAAAAATTCCAGAAATAAAATCGCCGAATTATAATATATTCGAACTAGAAAAGTCCCTAATTATAAAATTTCCGATTTTGAAAATTCCCGAAATATAAAATTTCCAAATTATAAAATTCCCGAATAATAAAATCCCCAAACAGTATAATATTAACGAATTGGAAAGATCCTGAATAATAAAATTTCCTAATTGGGAAATTCCCTAACAATAAAATTCCCGAATCATAAAATTCCCGATTTGGAAAATTCCCGAAAAATAAAATTTCCAAATTATAAAATTCCCGGAAAGTTTATATATTAACGAATTGAAAAGTTCCCGAGTAATAAAATTCCCTAATAATAAAATTCTCGAATTATAAAATTCCAGATTTGGAAAATTCTCGAAAAATAAAATTTCCAAATTATAAAATTCCCGAACAGTTTATAATATTAACGAATTGGAAAGTTCCTGAAAAAATAAAATTTCCAAATTATAAAATTTCAGAATAATAAAATTCCTGAATAGTTCATAATATTACCGAATTGCACAATTCCCGAATAATAAAGTTTCCAACAGGTTATAATATTACAGAATTTTAAAATTATCGAATAATGAAATTCCCAAATTGGAAAATTCCCGAAAGTTTATAATATTATAATATTACCGAATTTGTGAATTCCCGAATAATAATATTCCCGACAGAAAATTGCCGAATTATAAAAAATCCAAACTAGCAGATTCCCGAAAAATAAAATTCCCGACATTATAAAATTCCTGAATTAGAAAATTTCCTAGTAATAAAATTCCCGAATTGGAAAATTCCCGACAGATTACAATATTACCGAATTTGAAAATTCCTGGATAAAAAAATTCCAGACAGAAAATTGCCGAATTATAATATATCCGAACTAGAAAATTCTCGATTTCGAAAATTCCCGAAGAGTTTATAATATTAACGAATTGGAAAGTTCCTGAATAATAAAATTCCCGAATTGGAAAATTCCCTAATAATAAAATTTCCGATTTATAAAATTCCCAATTTGGAAAATTCCCGAAAAATAAAATTTCCAAATTATAAAATTCCCGAATTGGAAAAGTCCCGAATAATAAAATTTCCAACAGGGTTATAATATTACAAAATTTGAAAATTATCGAATAATGGAATTTCGGAATAATAAAATTCCCAAATTGGAAAATTGCCGAATTATAAAATATCCAAACTGGCAGATTCCCGAAATTATTCAATAAAATTCTTTTTTATATATTATTTATTTATTAAAAGTACAATAATCCAATTTTTTATAACAAAAATTATTTTTAATGTGTAAAGTTTCTAAAATTATTGTTTGAATTTAAAATAACAATAACTGACAAAAATATATTTCTGAGGACGACCGAAATTTCCGAAAAATAAAATTCCCGCCACTGTAAAATTCCCGAATTGAAAAGTTCCCGAATAATAAAATTCCCGACAGAATACAATATTACTGGATTTGAAAATTCCCGAATAAAAAAATTCCAGACAAAATATTGCCGAATTATAATATATCCGAAATAGAAAATTCCCGAATAATAAATTTTCCAATTTATGAAATTCTCGAATAACAAAATTCCCGAACAGTTTATAATATTAATGAATTGGAAAGTTCCTGAATGATAAAATTCCCGAATTTTTCAATTCGGGAATATTATTATTCGAAAATTTTATTTTTCGAGATTTTACAGTCGTTCCTTAAATTTTTTTTTATTTATACAAAAATTGATTTTTTATATTCGGAAATTTTCTAATTAAGATATTTTATAATTCGGAAATTTTCTGTAGGGAATTTTATTATTCTGGAATTTTCAAATTCGGTAATAATATAAACTATTCGGCAATTTTATCATTCTGGAATTTTCCAATTTGGAAATTTTATTATTTATGAATTTTATTATTCTGGAATTGTTCAATTCGGAAATATTAGTATTGGAACAATTTATTTTTCGGGATTTTTCAGTCGTTCCTTAAAATTTTTTTTTATTTATACAAAAATTGATTTTTTATATTCGGAAATTTGGGAATTTCCTAGTTAAGATATTTTATAATTCGGGAATTTTATTACTCTTGAAATTTCAAATTCGGTAATATAAACTATTTGAGAATGTTATTATTCTGGAATTTTCAAATTTGGAAATTTTATTATTTATGAATTTTATTATTCTGGAATTTTCAAATTCGGTAATAATATAAACTATTCGTGAATTTTATTATTCTGGAATTTTCCAATTTAGAAGTTTTATTATTTATGAATTTTATTATTCTGGAATTTTCTAATTTGGAAATTTTATTATTTATGAATTTTATTATTCTGGAATTTTTCAATTCGGGAATATTATTATTTGAAAAATTTGGTTTTCGGGATTTTTCAGTCGTTCCTTAAATTTTTTTTTATTCATACAAAAATTGATTTTTTATATTCGGAAATTTGGGAATTTTCTAGTTAAGATATTTTATAATACAGCAATTTTCTGTCGGGAATTTTATTATTCTGGAATTTTCAAATTCGGTAATAATATAAACTATTCGGCAATTTTGTTATTCTGGAATTTTCCAATTTGGAAATTTTATTATTCTGGAATTTTTCGATTCGGGAATATTATTATTCGAAAAATTTATTTTTCGGGATTTTTCAAACGTTCCTTAACATTTTTTTTATTTATACAAAAATTGATTGTTTATATTTGGAAATTTGTGAATGTCCTAGTCAAGATATTTTATAATTTGGCAATTTTCTGTCGGGAATTTACAAATTCGGTAATAATATAAACTATTCGAGAATTTTATTATTCTGGAATTTTCCAATTTTGGAAATTATTATTTATGAATTTTATCATCCTGGAATTTTTCAATTCGGGAATATTATTATTTGAAAATGTTATTATTCGGGAATTTTCCAATTCAGGAATTTCGTAGTGTCAGAAATTTTATTTTTCGGGATTTTTCAGTCGTCCCTCGAGATATAAAAATTCCCGAAATGTTTATAATATTACCGAATAATAAAATACTCGGCAGTTCATTATAATACCGAATCTTTAAATTTCCGAAAAATAAAATTCGCGACAGAGAATTGCCGTATTATAAAATATCCCTTACTGTCAAATTCCCAATCCTAGAAAATTCCCGAAATTAATCAATTGAAATTTTTTTAAATCATTATTTATTTATCACACATACAATCATGAAATATTTTGATCTAACCATTTTTTTAAATGTTTAAAGTATTTTTAAAAATTATTGTTTAAATTTAAAATAACAGTGAATGAAAAAACATTTCTCAATACAAGTTTTTTTAAAAATATGCACAGTAGTTTTTAAAATTATTGTTCTTGTAATAAAAATCTTGTTCATATATTGTTCATATTTTTTTCATTTATTGTTATTTCACATTCAAAATATAATAAAAAAAATACATTGAACATCCAAACAATTTTTTTAATATAAAATATTTTATTATTGTATTTTTAATGATTAAACGTGATTGATTAAAAACAAGTTTTCTAATTGTTTAAATTAGATAATGTTCTAGTGTTGAGAATTTTGCAATAACGGATATTTTATAATTTGGCAATTTTTTATCGGAAATTGTATCATTCGAGAATTTTTCAAGCCGGGATTTTGATATTTTAGCAATTTTATAATTTCGGACATTTTTTATTTCGAATATTTTCGGGACGACTGAAATATTCCGCAAAAGAAAATTCCCGACGCAGTGAAATTTCCGAAAAATTACATTCTTGAAATAGAATGAAAATATTTGATTATTGCATTTTTAATAAATAAATAATATTTGTTGAAAAACAATTTTCTTCATTGCTTAAATTGGGGAATGTTATAATTTGGGAATTTCCGGTCTGGAATTTTATTATCCGGGAATTTTCAAATTCGGTAACATTATAAACTGTTCGGAAATTTTATTATTCCAGCATTTTCCAATCCGGGAATTTTACAGTGTCGGGAATTTTATTTTTCGTGGTTTTTCAACCCAAGATATGCCTTTTCACAAAAAATGTTAATTCTTAACCAAATTGTTAAATTTTATATTTAAAAAAATTATCTTTTAACCAAAAAAGACTAATTTCCAACAAAGTTAATAAAATAAAATAAAAATAAATTGTCTACACAATAGTTGAATTTCCAACCCGAAAATATGCATTTAAAAAAAATTTAATTTTCAACCAGTTATATTTTTTAACAAATTGTTGAATTTTTAGTTACAAAATAATTTTTAACCAAAAGAAGTATTTTTTAACAAATTCAATAAAATGAAAATAAATTCTATACAAATTTTTTGAATTTTCAACCCGAAAATATGCATTTTCAACAAAAATGTGAATTTTCAACCAAACAGTTAAAATTTTAACCAAATAGTTACATTTTTAGTTCAAAAAATTGACTTTTAAGCAAGAAAACTAATTTTTAAAGAAGTAACTAAAATAAAATAAAAATAAATTGTTTACACAATATGCAGTTGAATTTTCAACCCACAAATAATGCACTTTCACAAAAAAATTTAATTTTCAATCAAACAGTTAAATGTTAACTAAATAGTTCAATTTTTAGTCAAAAGAATTAACTCTGAACCAAAAAACTAATTTTCAACGAAGTAATTAAAATAAAATAAAAATAAATTTTCTACAAAATAGTTGAGTTTTCAACCCGAAAATATATATTTTCAACAAAAGTGTTAATTTTCTACCAAACAGTTACATTTTTAACCCAATAGTTAAATTTCTGGTTAAAAAAATTAACTTTTACCCCAAAAAACTAATATTCAAGAAAGTAAATAAAATAAATATACATTGTCCAAAAAATATTTGAATTTCAACATAAAAATATGCATTTTCAACGAAAATGTCAATTTTCAACAAAATAGTTAAATTTTCAGTTATGAAATTAACTTTGAACCAAACGAAATAATTTTCAAAAAAGTAAATAAAAATAAATTGTCTAAAAAATAGTTGAATTTTTAACCCCAAAATATGAATTTCCAACAAAAATGTTAATTTCCAACCAAATAGTTAAATATTTAACGAAATAATTAAATTTTCAGTTGAAAAATTAACTTGTAACCAACAGAACTAATTTTCAAGAAAGTAAATAAAATAAAATAAAAATAAATTGTCTACAAAATAGTTGAATTTTCACCCCCAAAATATGCATTTTTAACAAAAATGTTAATTTTCAGCCAAATAGGTAAATATTTAACCAAATAGTTGAATTTTCAGTTGAAAAATTAACTTTTAACCAACAGAACTAATTTTCAAGAAAGTAAATTAAATTAAATTAAAATAAATTGTCTACAAAATAGTTTAATTTTCAACCCAAAAATATGCATTTTTACAAAAAATGTTGATTTTGAACCAAACAGTTAATTTTTTATTTTAAAAAATTATCTCTCAACCAAAAAACACTAATTTCCAAAAAATTAAATGAAATAAAATGAAAAAAATTGTCTACAACATAGTTTAATTTTCAACCCCAAAATATGCATTTTTACAAAAAATGTTAATTTTTTACCAAGCAGTTGAATTTTTATTTTAAAAAATTATCTTTTAACCAAAAAAACTTATTTTCAACAAAGTAAATAAAATGCAGTCAAAAGAAGTTTTCTACACAATAGTTAATTTTCAACACGAAAATATGCATTTTAAAAAAAAATGTTAATTTTTAACCAAATATTTCAAAATTTAACAAAATAGTTCAATTTTTAGTTGAAAAATTAACATTTAGCCAAAAGAACTAATTTTCAGGAAAGTAAATAAAATAAAAATAAATTGTCTACAAAATAGTTTAATTTTCAACCCGAAAATATGCATTTTCACAAAAAATGTTAATTTTGAACCAAACAGTTAAATTTTTATTCGAAAAAATTATCTTTTAACAAAAAAAAAATTATTTTCAACAAAGTGAATAAAATGAAATAAAAAAAAAGTTGTCTACAAAATAGTTGGATTTTCAACACGAACATATACATTGTTACAAAAATTTTTAATTTTTAACCAAATAGTCAAATATTTAGGTAAATAGTTAAATTTTCAGTCAAGAAATTAATTTTTAACCAAAAGAACTTATTTCCAACGAAATAAGTAAAATTAAATTAAAAAAAAGTTGCCTACGAAAGAGTAGAATTTTCGACACAAAAATAAAAAATCTTATTTGCAAACAATCAATCTAATATTTAACCACATAGTTAAATTTTTAGTTTAAAACATTAACCTTCAACAACAAAAAGAAACTAATTGCTAGCAAAGTAAATAAAGTAAAATAAATGTAAATTGTCCACAAAATATGTGAATTTTCAACCCCAAAATATGCATTTTCAACAAAAATGTTAATTTTCAGCCAAATAGTTCAATATGTAACCAAACAATTAAATTTTATATTAAAAAAAAATTATCTTTTAACCAAAAAAATGGCTAATTTCCAACAAAGTAAATAAAATAAAAATGTTAATTTTCAACCAAACAGTTGAGTATTTAGCCAAATAGTTAAATTATTAGTTAGAAAAATGAACTCTTAACCAAAAAAAACTAATTTGCAAGAAAGTAAATAAAAAATAAAAAATAAAAATGAAAATAAATTGTAATAGAGAATCGAGAATCGAGAAGGTTTCATGTTATGCAACGCCTCATTTTGCATTGAATCAAGAGTTGGACGATGCCGGGAATCGAGTCAGGTTCAGTTCATCGACACGAGACACGAGAAGCGAACACCTGACTGGTGCAAAAAATTCGCAGCGTCGTCGCAGAAAACAGTACGCCGACCCAAAGTTTATAGAATTGTTTCTTTTAGAAACGAACGACTTTTCGGAAGATTACGAGACCGTTTATTGGAAGACTTGTTGAAAAAAGAAGAGCACTCGATTCTTCGATTCTTCGATTAAATTAATGCAAGAAGATCCAACGTCAGCACTCAGGATCGATTTCGATTCATTCATTCATTCATTTCATATTCTGAAACTTTATCCGATCGCTGGAAATCGCTGCTGAAATCTAGAGACAATGGAAATTGTGCAAATCACCCATCAAGTCTTTTCTAAAAAGATGTTCCATTATGTCTTTTCTTATTTTTTTGTGCAAAATTCTTTAAAATGCAAGAGTGCAATTTTTAAATAAAGGAAATAATTTTGTTCCGGTGAGTGCAGTTTTAGAATGAAAAAGAAGAATTTGACAAAATGTGAATTCATAATTCGAATCGGTACCCAACTTGGGTTGGTCCTTCGAACCGGATCAGGGTGGGCCAGATCTAGAATCTACTGTTAAAAATAATCTAGAGTCATTAGGGGCAACTACGTTGTTAAAAACTTTTCTTGTTTGGCTAGAAATTCAGCTACTTGGTTGCAAGTTGAACAACTTTGTTAAAAGATTCATTTTTTTTGTGGTTGAAGATTCATCTCCTTGGTAAAAAATTTAATTTCCTTTTTCAGAAAATTAATCTTTTGGTTTAAAAAATCATATTTTGGTTTTAAATGTTGCTGCAAATCCTTTTTTTTTTTTTTTTGATTGAGAATTAATTTGTTCAACTAACAATGTAACTATTCCAGTTTTGGTTGAAAATTGATATTTTTCATTGAAAATGCATATATTTTGTTCAAATTTCGTCTTCTTCTGGTTGAAGTTCATACTTTTGGTTTAAATTAGACTATTTGGTTGAAAAGTAACCCATTTTTATGAAAAATTACCTTTTTGCTAGAAAATACATTTTTTTGATTAAAAAATCTTATTTTCGGGTTGAAATTCAACAGTTTTGTAGATAATTCGTCCTTTTGGCTTTAAAATTAAACAATTTTTTCGAAAATTAAAATATTTTGTTGAAAACTTAGTTGAAAATTTAACTAGTTTGTTAACAAATCATATTTTTGAGTTTAAAATTCATCTCCTTGCCTGAAAATTTAAATATTTCATTTTTAGAAAATTATTCTTCCGGGTTAAAAAATCACCTTTTGGGTTGAATTAGTTTGTTGAAACTTCATTTTTTTAAGATAAATCAATTTTAGTTGAAAATTCATTTCTTTTGTTGAAAATTTAACTATTTTGTTGAAAATTCGTTTTTGTTTGTTGAAAATTAATTTTTGTGGTTAAAAAATGTATTCTTTTTGATTAGAAATTTAATTATTAGGTTAAAAATTAATTTATTTCAGTTGAAAATTTTACTATTCCATTTTTAGAAAATTAATCTTCTGATTTAAAAATCATCTTTTGGGTGGAATTGTTGAACTCTTCTGTTGACTATTAATTTTTTCATATTCATAATTTTAATTGAAAATTCATCTTTTTGGTTAAAAATGTAACAAGTTTGGTGAAAATTAACTTTTTCGGTCAAATATAATATTTTTGGATTGAAAATTCATATTTTTTTAAGATTCACCTCTTTGGCTTCAAATTTAACATTTTTGTTAAACACTCATTTTTATTTTTGATTCAAAATTAATTTTTTTATCTGAAATATTAAATTTTAAGTTAAAAATTAATTTTCAACTAAAAAAAGAATTTTCAACTGGTTGAATTCAAATAAAAAAGAGAAATTTTAAACAAAATAGTTGAATTTTCAACAAAAAAGGTGAATTTTCAACAAAGAAGAATAATTTTCTACCAAAAAGACCATTTTTTAAAAAAAATACATAAATTTGCTACAAAACAGTTAAATTTTCAAAAAAAAGTGAATTTTCAAAAAATGTTGAATTTTTAACAAAAAAGTTGAATCTTCCACAAAAAAGATGAATTTTCAATAAAGAAGATTAATTTTCTACCCAAAAAGATCATTGCAAAATAGTTGAATTTTCAGCAAAAAAATTAAATTTCTACCAAATAGTTAAATTTTCAAAAAAAAAAAAAATAGTTTAATTTTTAATCAAAAAGTTGAATTTTCATACAAAAAGCTGAAATTGTAACCTACAAAGAATATTTTTTAACTAAAAAGATAAGTTTTCAACCAAAAAGGGAATAGTTAAATTTTTAGTTTAAAAAATTAAATTTTAACAGAAAAAAAAATTTCTATTAGTCAAGTTCAACCAAAATAGACAAATTTTTAACAAAATAGTTAAATTTGAAAAAAAAGTTTTATTTTGAACTGAAGAGTTGAATTTTTATACAAATAGCTATTTTTTATACAAATAGATAATTCTGTAAGTAAAAAAAAAATTCTCTACTCACGGTAGGAGAAAAGGGGAATTTTTTCGAGAATAGGGGAAAAGAGGAATTTGAAAAAGGGAATTTTTGGAGAAACGAGAAAAAAAACCTCGGCCCGGATTTGAACCGGGAACGTCACTATTCATGTAGATTGTTTCTTGTTTCGACTATTTCCACAGGACGATAAAAAAAAATACTGGATCAGTAACCGGCAAAATTTAACATAAGAAATTAATGAATTACTCTGGTCGATAAAATAAAATCTAATCTACAAATTTTTAATTTCTGAAAAAAGATCTTTCTCTTTCGTTCCGGTGGGAATCGAACCTCACGTCTTCCGATTACCAGTCGATCTCTCTAATAGCTTAGTGGTTAAATCACCCGACCGGCAATCGGAAGACGTGAGGTTCGATTCCCACCGGAGCAAAAGAGAAAGATCTTTTTTCAGAAATTAAAAATTTGTAGATTATAAATTTTCAAACTCCATCCAGTCTGAAATGACGTTAATAATTTCAAATTCGTTGAATTTTTTCAGATTGGTAATAATCACTACAATTTTACAGGTTAAAAAGATGCAGACCCGCTGCATCCTTTGGAAATAGAAGAAAAAGAAAACGATCTAATGTGGCTGCGGTAGTGTAATTGGTTAACTCCACTCATAAATAGTGGCGTTCCGGGTTCGAAGCCAGGCCCGGGTAGATTTTTTTTCTCCTTTTTCCAAAAATGATTGAACCAGTAATCGGCAAAATTGAACATAAGAAATTAATTTATTGCCCTGGTCGACAAAATAACATCAGTACTCTAAATGTAATTCATATTATTGTAGATTAAAAATGATGGAAGAGGTGGATTAATTTGCACGTTCCTGGAGTGGAAAGAGGAAGAAGATGAGAGGTAGGGTGGAACCTCACCTGAAATGCGTTGAAAAGCACATTTTCATGAAATTCTTTTCTCTCTCGAGAAGCATTCCAGAATTCCAGAATTCCAGAATTCTCCGAGAGAGATATTATTACATATTTAGGTATTATGGAACGCTATCGTGCAGTAAGTAATACACTTGAGTAACCTCGCGCGAATCTTTCTTCGCCTTCAATATCCACGGTCTCTCATCAGTATAGGAGTTTTTCTCTTATTGTGTTGGAAACTACTTCTATCTTCAATCCTTTCTAACGATAAGAGATGTGTTTATCGACCTTTTACTTTTTCGCCTCACCGTTCGTGAGAAAGTTCACTTTACTTCTGGGGAAAAATAAAATTTTATTAAATCTCATCTCATGCTTGGATACTTACTTGGATTCGTTTCCAGAATCGGAATCATTTCCAGGGAAGGATATTAATTTTCAGATCGGGAGTTTTAGTCCGGTCATCACGTATTTTATCGATAAAATAAGTTTCCCATGATTTTGTTTTTGCTTAAGCCCCTTATTTTAGAATCAAAAAAGAAACTACTTTTACGGACAGGCTGGGTTAGTCCTTTTGAGTGAGGGAAAGTGAAGGAAGTGAGGGGAAATGAGGAGAGGGTAAGTGAGCGGAAATAAGGGAGGAGCAAGAGTGTTCGTGAGGGGAGGGAAATTAGGGAAAGTGAGGGGAAGGGAAGCAGGAAAATAAAGGGGAGAGAAAGTAGTGGCGGTGAGGGCAAGTAAGCGGAGGGGAAATAGTGGAAATTATCAGAAGGAAAAGTAGGGAAATTGAGGAGAAATTAGGGAAGGCCAAATAGAAAAAGTGAGGGGAAAGAAGAGGAGGGGAAGTGGGGAAAATGATTGCAAATCTGGGTAGGGAAAGTAGTTTAAGTGAGGGGAAATTAGGCAGCGAAATTAGGGGAAGTAAGGAAAGAGGAAGTAGGTGAAGTGAGGGAAAATAAGGGGAGGGGAAGTAGGTGAAAAGAAGTGAAATGAAGAGAGGGATAGTGAAGGTAAATGAGGGAAGTGGAAGTAGGGGAAATAGGGAGATCAAAATTAAGGGAAGTAAGGGGAAATGAGGAGAGGGTAAGTGAGCGGAAATAAGGGAGGAGCAAGAGTGTTCGTGAGGGGAGGGAAATTAGGGA
>JAABKJ010008752.1:0-11374 GCA_011634705.1 Andricus grossulariae | reverse complement strand
AATAAGAAAACGAATTTTTAACCCTGATTTTTGATACAGGAAGATTAATTTTCGACTGAAAAAGACAAATTTTCAACAAAATAGATGAATTTTCCGCCATATAGTTGAATTTTCAACCAAAAATTGCATCAATTTAGAAAAACGAATTTTCAACAAAATATTAAAAATATTAGCGAATGACATAAACCTTCAACTAAGGAAATGAAAAAAAGACGAATTTTTAAGAACATATATGAATTTTCAACCAAATAGTTGAATTTTCACGTTAAAAAGATCAATTTTAAACCAGTTATTTGAATTTTTAACTAAAAAAGATAAATGTTCAACCAGAAATGGAATAGGTAAATTTTCATTCAGACAAATTAATTTTCAATCAAATCTGAAACGAATTTTCAACAAAATAGTAAAAAATTTAGCGAATGAAATGAACCTTCAATGGAAGAAATTAATTTTTAACAAAATTGTTCAACTTTCAACCAAGTGGTTGAATTTTCCAACCAAGAAGAATAACTTTTAACAAAGTAGTTGCATTTTCAAGAAAATAATTAAATTTTCAACCTGATAGTAGAATTTTGAACAAAACGAGATGAATTCCGAACCAAAAGTAGAATGCTGGATTTTTCAACCAAAAGAATTAAATTTTAACAAAGAATAATTGGATTTTTCTTATTGCGTTCTATTAATTTAGTTCACATTCTAAAAAAAAAAAAAAAAAATAACGGGAAGTTTCTTGAAAACTTGGGAGATAAAGAATTCTTTAAAAAAGAGAAAAAAATGTTTTTGAATGAAAAAACAATATCTAAGGAATTGAATTAAAAGTTATTTTATACTAGAATCAAATAGTTTTAACTCATTATTCATTGTTTGATTGGCGGTTATATAAAATTCCATTTTTATATCATATTAAAAAATAGCAGGGGGTCCGCTTCATTATCACATAACATTTTAATGAAGGGGGGGGGGGGGAGGGGTCATCGAAATATTACAAATTGTCACATGAGGCAGGTGTCAGTTAAAAAATCACTAAAAATAGCGTCACTTAATGGGTGGACGCTCCTTTAACCTTTAAGTATGGCCGTGCGGTCTCACAGACCGCACCATATTCCTGAAATTTTTTCCCTTCCTCCTCTGATGGAAAAGATTATTAATCATAAAAGTCGATCAAATTTGTTTATTTCTTTCTTATTCTAATGTTCATGCATATACTTATATAAGTTAGATAACAATAAGTATTTATGAGTATTCTTCAGTATGGACAAATCACGTCCATACTTAAAGGTTAAGGTAAAGCAATATTACTTGCAAAGTCGCTCTTGTCGCACCGGTCGGTCTTGCTACTTGCCGGTCTACCCTGCTGATTTCTTAACTTATGTACACTTGATCCTGGAATTAAGAACGATTTCGATCATGGCTCGCAGTGGCCTTGATCCTATGTCCAGGGAATCCAAACGTAAGCATTCAGGGCCGTGTAACCATTTCTGTTGGATTTGAACGCATTCTAACAGCTGACGCAACTGACGCGCTGAGAGTAGTGCCTTCATGCTGTTCGTCACGCTTGACTGAGCACTGCATCTCTTTCAGTCCCACGGTCCTCGCATCACCAAAATACCGAGGACTGACATTCTAGGAATATCATAAATCCAGAGTTCTTAATTCCAGGTTCCAGTGTAAATAATAAAAACGTGCATATCACCTGTCTGGCCATAGTATTCATCCTTGGATCAGGTCCCAGATCAGAAGGTTCGAACCTGTGCATAAAATTCTTTTCCCTCGACAAATGAGTCACCATGTAATAAGTCCTGGGTATCAAAATACCAATGATGATGAGGTATGCTGTGGCAACAATTCCAAAAGAGACAATGATGTCCCTTGCTGCTGGTTCCATCAAAATAAAGCATGTGACCCAAACAGCCCAGACAACCAGGATGCCAATTACAGTTGCAAAGAAACATTTTCCTTCGCTGTAGTTACGCTGGATTTGTGTAATGAAGCAGCTGACAATCAGGAGACATACCAGAAGAAATATGTCGTATCCTGAACAAAATTTGTTTGACAAAAAAGAAAGTTATAATTTAAAGTAGGGGTGACCATCCTACAGTAGATAATGATCCTACAGTAGAGAATCAATGATTGAAAATACTTGTGTATGTAAAATGATTAATTTAATGTAATTAATATTTAAGACACGATATGTGTTAATATGTCAAAATTATAGTTAATTATTTTACTTTCAATTGTGTTTATAAATGATTATTTACTGCAGGATCATTATCTACTGTAGGGTGGTCTCCCCTAACCAACAGATATCATAGATCTTCGAAAAGGGTGGCCGCAAAACTTAATTTTCAAAATTCCTCGAGTTTTCTCTAATTTTTCCCAAGTTAATTTATCAATCTACGTGATCATTAATACTTGAGAAACAAGCGAACAGAACGTGATAAATATACTTTAGTTAATTTATCAATATTTCGGGATATATTGCATTTTAAAATCCATTCATCGAAATGAAATTTAAAACAAGATCTATTAATCAGTCGGGCTATTAAATAAATTTAATCTTAAAAGAATTATCTCAATATCTCAATTTAAAACAAAAAATTTATCGCGTTTCGTTTTCTTAATATTTATTTGAAGAGCACATTTCTAATCTTGTAACATTTTTAATGTGGTAGGATCTTTCATAAATGGAATAATACAATTTTCAATTTAAATTCATCAATTTTTAATTCATTATTTTCATTTGAATCATAAAAGTGGCCAAAAAGTGACCAATTTCAAATTCAAAAGTGGCTTTAAGTGAATAATGTGACTAATCGTATTTTGAATTTAAAACAATCAAAAATGGATCGAAATTCAACTCTAAAATATAAAATATTTCTTTGAATTAAATAGGTTAAATTCAGGAAAGATGGGACCCCTTTTTTGAAATGAATGCCATTTTTGCAAAGCAATTTTGTTAAATCCCTTAAAATCATTTTAAGAATTTCGAAATCTCTTGAAATTTTTTAAAGCTCTCCAAAATTCCTAGGAATCTTTTAAAATAAACTGAAATATTTCAAATCCTTTGAAATCCATTCAAATAATTGAAAGCTGTTGAAAGCTCTTTGGAATCTTTTTAAATTCTCATAAAACCTTAAAATTCATTCGCATCTTTTAAAATCCCTTGAAACCTTTTAAGCTCTTAAAAATGCCTTAGTTGCTTCTTATTTCCTGAAAAATTTTAAATCCTATAAAATTTTATTAAGTTACTGAAATCAATTAAAAATTCCTTGAAATCTTTTGAAATTCCCTAGAATTTGCAAAACCCTTAAAACTTTTGAAAGATCTTGAAAATGTCTAGAAATCTTTTGAAATTTCCTAAAAACTTTCAAATCCCTTGAAATCTCACTAAATTGCTTAAATAAATTGAAATTTCCTTGGAATATTTTATTTTAAATTACCCTAAAATATTTCAAATCATTTTGCATCTTTTGAAATCCCTTGACATTTTTTTAAGTTCTTGAAAATTCTTTGGAATTTTTATTAATACGCTCAAAATCTTTTAAATTCTTTGAAATTCCCATGCCCATTTTTTTAAACCCCATTAAATCATTTAAATCTTAAGAAATCCCTTGATAATTTTAAAATCTCTTGAAAATGCCTTGGAATCTTTTAAAATACCCTCAAATATTTCAAATTCTTTGAAAGCTTTTGAAATCTTTTGAAATCCCTTCAAACTTATTTAGGGTCTTCAATTTTTTTCAAATTTAATTTATCATCTGCAGAATTGAAAGTTTTTTTACAATTTAAATTTTTTACATTTTTGGGAGTATCTAGAGGCTTTTCAATTTTTTACAGAATTTAGGATAGTATTCTGCAAGAGGTAATTATGTTTTAATATACCTCTGTAATTAACTTTTATTTTATGCGTTTATGAAAATATTTTTAAAACTCTGCTTGGCCCTGAAGGTTTTTTCTTAAAATAAAAATAAACTCCCAAAAAATTCAAGATATATGGAGGACGAAAATTGGAAAGACTAAAAATTTGATACAATTTTATTCCAGTTTTGATCCCCCAGATATCTTGATTTTTTTGTGAGTTCATTTTGAAACCAAAAAAACCCTCAAGTGCCAAAAAATTTGTTGTCATGTTTCCATGGGCCCCCAAAAATAAAAAAATTTTGAAATACAAAAAAAATTAAAAACTCTCCAAATAATAATTTTTTAGAACCTAGTTTTGAATGAATCGATTACACGTTCTTCACACTTAATGGGGGTCCCAATTAGTATTGTTTGCGATTTCTTAACTAATTTTTTTATCCATCCCACTACGACCAAAAATACATTAGATTTTTTTTTATTTTCATGCATATTGCCCCCAAATTTGTTACAATCGACAAAAAAAATTCGGAAAAGAATGATATTCAGAGGTTTTGCAAGCCCCACGAAGTTTAAAATACATTTCCCATAGAAATAATAAACGTTTTTATACATTTTATTCAGAATTGTCAATATTAGATTAATCGAGTTGAAAGTCATCATTTCTTTTTATAATTAGCCATAGAATACGAATCAAAAATTACCTTTTTAATGTTACCCCCATAAGACTGTTTTGTATGGTCCCAAAAAAAAACCCATAAGTGAAAAATTGGGTTTTGCGAGTCTTTGGCGCTAATAATTATTTTTTGTCGTATTTTTTATTACAAATTGTTTGTAATACAAAAAGTACTTTCTATTGATAATTAGGTGGTTATATAAATTGTTTAAACAATTTATTATTGTTTTCATTAATTTTCTCTTAGAATAGAGTTAGAAAGTCGCGGTTTTTTCGATTTTTTAAAATTACTTTTCAACTTTTCGATTAGAATGTGGTAATAATTATTTCAAGCTAACAAACATAATTGTTTGAACAATTTATTTTTTTAAATAATATTGTCTTTGAATAATGTTAGAAAGTTGCGGTTTTTTTTATTCAACATGTTGTCCACTTTTCACTAATTGTTTAAACAAATTATTATTGTTTCTTCTCCTTTATTGATGCTAGATAGTTGCTGTTTTTACTGAAATTTTTAACTTTTTGTCGACTTTTCACTTAGTGAGGTAATAATTAATGCAAATTCACAAACTTTATTGTTTAAATAATTTATTATTGTTTATATCACCTCTTAGATAATTGCTAGAAAGATGAGGTTTTTCTGACATTTTTTACTTTACTTTGGCTTTTTATTTATAAAAAAGTAATAAATAAACATTATAGAGAATCATTTTTCAAGAAATTTCTTTCTTTTTTGTGAATATATTTTTCTGAAATAAAAGAGATATTTAAAATATTCTTAAAATTTTTTATATGTACCATATAAAATGTGAAATTTTTATGAATTAGTTACTCAGAACTTTTTTGTTTAAATCAAATCATAAAATTGTTATTTATTATTTGTTTCTAACTAAAAAGTCGAAGAAAATCTATCAATTTCAGAAAAACACGGAACTTTCGATCATTACTTTAAGAAAATGTAGTTATAAGTAATAAAAAATTGTTTAAACAAGAATTTTAGTAAATTCCGTTAACTAATATCTCGCTCTAAGTGAAAAGTTGGCAAAAAATGGAAAATTTCATGAAAAAGCATAACTATCTAGCATGACTATACGAGAAAAGTGTTATAAATAATAATTATTTATTTGTATAATTTGGTTTATTAAATTGCATCAATTATTACCTCGGTCAATTAAAAACTGGACAAAAAGTTGAATATTTCAGAAAAAATCGCAACGTTCTAGAATTATTCAAAGAGAATATCGATAAAAATGATAATAAATTGTTTAAACAATTATGCTTGTAAACTTGAAATAATTATTACTACACTCTAACTGAAAAGTTGACAAAAAGTGGAAAACTCTAGAAAAAAACTGACATTTCTCTCATTATTCTAAGAGAATATTATTTGAAAAACTAATAAATTGTTTAAACAATTATTTCTCTTATTTTTAATTAATTATTACCTCGCTCTAACTGAAAAGTTTTTAAAAAATCGGAAAAAGCGACGACTTTCTAACTCTATTCTAATCAAATATTGCTATAAACAATAGTAATTTGTTTAAAGATTAGTGTTAGTTGAATTTAATTAAATATTACCTAGCTCTAAAAGAAAATTTGACAAAACGTGAAAAATTTAAGAAAAAACGGCAATTATCTAGCGTTACTATAAGAGAAGATAGTTATAAACAATAATAATTTATTTAAACAATTATGTTTTAAAATTACATTAATTATTAACTCGCTCTAAGTGAAAAATGGTCAAAAAGTTGAATATTACAAAAACTTTCTTGCACTATGCAAAGTGAATATTATTAAAAATAATGATAAATTAATTAAACAATTATTTTTGTTGAATTGAATTAGTTATTACCTCACTCTGATTAAATAGTAGACAAATAATAGAAAATTTAAGAAAAAACTGCAACTTTCTGAAACAATTTTAAAATTATTCTCAAAGAATATTGTTATAAATAATAATAAATTATTTGAACAATTGTTTCTGCTAAACCTAATTGATTATTGCCTCGATCTAACAGAAAAACTTGAAAGCAAGTTGAAAAATTCGGGAAAACCCCGCAACTTTCTAACTCTATTCTAAGAGAAAATTGCTATAAACAATAAGTAATTGTTCAAACAATTTATTCCAACATCTTATCATTTGTATTAGAAACAACCTGTGTTTTCAAAACTGAAAACAAATTATAATTAGCGCCAAAAACTCGTAAAACCCAATTTTTCACTTATGAAGTTTTTTGGGGACACTATAAAACAGTCTTATGGGGGTGATATTTAGGAAGTAATTTTTGATTCGCATTTTATGGCTTATTCTGAAGGGAAATGTTGATTTTCAACTCGATTCACCTTATATTGACGGTTCTGAATAAAATTTACAAAAACGTATTTTTCTTATGGAAAATACGTGTTAACCTTCATGGGATTTGGCGAACCTCTGAATGTAATTTTTTCAAGATCCAAAAAAAGCATTTTTTTGTGGATTCAAGCAAGTTTGGTGGGTGATACGATTAAAAAATTCGAAGGAAAAAAATTGGATCACCATTTTCATCTTTCAATTGGTCTATCATTTTTGTTGTACAAACCCAAAAGTGAGATGTAGGTCAAACTCCTCATAACCACCGAAGAATCAGCAGTGCTAAGTGCAAAGTACATCGACGAAATCGCAATCTGAACACTGAACATGAAGAAAACCATCAAACTCTGGAGGTATCCATTAATATGAGCAGTAAAGATCCCACCAACAGAAAAGGCCAAAAAGAAAGCTCTGGCCAACATAGTCGAAAAAACCAAACCAAATGCCAAAGTCGAAACAAAAATCTTTCTCGAATTAATGTGTTCTCGACCCAAGTACTCATCATCCATGCAAAATGGTAAAATAGTCTGCAACGTGAAAACTGTTCCGATGATCAAAGCTAAAGTCAAAGATGGATTTCCATCCAGTACTTCTTCCATGTAATATCTGTAGATGATGAAGAAAAATATAACGAGACATGCAAAAGTCCCACTGACCATGATTGTGAGATAAATTGGAATATATGCTCCGGGTTTGAGGAAACGTCCCTGATCTGCTGCCTTTACCAATTCATGAGCAGCAGTTCTTTCTTGAAAATTGGCACACATTTGGCACATGGTTGGATCCTTTTTGGTGCATAGTCTGGGCATCTTTGGAAGGTGTCTTTCAGGTGTGATTTTGTGGGTTTCTGGGTTGATCCTGTAGGTGGCGATTGTAAGGAACTCTTGGTTGATGTTTTGTTGGATGAGGTATTTTAGGTATTGAGATTTGGTTGGTATTTCGAGAATCTCGTAAATTTCGGTGATGCTGATGTCCTCTCGAAGTTTGGGGTCGAAATGAGGTGAGGCACAAGTTGCACCAGGAGGACACGTTCTGCTTTGAAGACCTTGAAGTACGTGGGCGATCTCGATAATGGCTTTGCCGATACCTAAGAGATGGGGTGAGTGAATTAGAGGCTCGCTAGGGCTCTCGAAATCGGAAGATAAAGAGACGTCGTCTAGGTTCGAGGTGAAGGACTCGGTATTGATGACAAAGGATCCCTCTGGTATCAGATCTGAAACATTGGAACAAGATTTTAGAGACAATCTAAAATGAAATGAATGGGGTACAAAGAGTAGAAGACATCAGTTACAGACTTTACAACCCTAAAATGATATCAAAACAGAGGAAATGGGCAGATTTTTTAAAAAAATAGGAGAATAATAGGAAAACACGTTCATCCAATTAAAATGATTATTCAACCCAAAAAGAATTGCAAACAAAAGATTTGAGTTTTTAAGTTCAAAAGTGGATTGTTTTTTAAAACAGTTTCCTATTAAACCCGGAAAGATGAATTTTCAACAAAAAAGTTAATGTTGAACCAAATTGTCGAATTTTCAATCAAAAAAGAATTAACTTCGAACAAAAACAATTGCATTTTCAAACCAAATAGTGGAATTTTCAAGCAAGAAGGAGGAGTATTTTAAAAGACAGTTGAGTTTTCCACAATGTCTTTGTTTCAACCAAAAAAAAGATGAATTTTGAACCAATGAAGATGAATTTTGAACCTTAAATATGACTTTCCGACAAAAGAGTTGAATTTTCGACCAAAAAATATTACTTTTTATCTAAAAAGTTGACTTTTCAACAAAATAATTAAATTTTCAACCAATTAGTGGAATTTTGAATAAAAGCGGAGAATTAAAAAGAATTAACTTGCAACCAAAAAAGATAAATCGTTAACAAACAGATATGACTTTTTTTATAAACAAAAATGAATTTTCCATAAAAAGAACGAATTTTCAAAAAAGGTTGAGTTTTGTGCAGCATAGATGAATTCTGAACCAAAAAGACGATTGTAGACTTTTCAAACAAAAAGACTTAACTTTCAAGCAAAAAAAAGATTACTTTTCTACCTAAAGATGAATTTTTTATTCAAAAGGACAAATTTTCTTTCCAATAAGACGAATGTTTAAGAAAGCAGTTGAATTTTTGACAAAAAATACATCATTTTTCAACAAAACAGTAGAATTTTCAACAAAATAATTGAATTTTCATCCAAATAATTGAATTTAAAAAAAGAAAAAATTAATTTTTAACTAAACGGTTGAATCTGCAACCAAAAAGTTGCACGTTCAAGCAAAAGTGACGAATTTGAATGAAAAAAAACTGTTTCATTTTGAACCATAAGATGAATTTTTAAACAAAGATGACGAATTTTTCATCCACAGGTACGAATAATCAACAAAACAGTTAAAGTTCTGACCAAAAGTATGACTTTGTAACAAAATAGTTAAATTTTGCAAAATAATTTAAATTTTCAACCAAATAGACAAATTATAAAGAAATTAAATTAATTTCCAACCAAACAGTTGAATTTACAATAAGATAGTTGCATGTTGAAGCAAAAGTGACGAATTTAGAAGAAAAAATAACAGTTTCATTTTGAACCAAATAATTGAATTTTTAAAGCAAAAAGACGAATTTTATAGAAGACACTTAAATTTACAACATGAAAGTAAATTTTTAACTAAAAAAGATGACTTTTCTACCATAAGAATAATTTTCTATCCATAAATACAAATGTTCAATAAAAGAGTTGAAGTTTCGACTAAAAATATGACTTTAACAAAGTAGTTGAATTTTCAAAAAAAAATTTAATTTTCAAACAAATAGTTTAATTATAACAAAATGAATCAATTTTTAACCAAACATTTGAATTTACAAACAGATAGTTGCACGTTCAAGCAAAAGTGACAAATTTAGAAAAAAAGACATTTACTTGTTCAATTTGAATTTTTGAGGTAAAAAGACGAGTTTCTTAGTAAACACTTAAATTAACAACGAAAAAGTTAATTTTCAGCCAAAAAAGATTTCTACCATAAGATGAATTTTCGAAGAGGACGGATTTTCTATCCATAGGTACGAATGTTTATAAAAATATTTGAAGTTTTGACAAAAAATATTACTTTTTAACAAAATAGTTGAATTTCCAACAAAATAATTAAATTTCTAACCAAATAGTTAAATTAAAAAATATATATAATTTTTAACCACACAGTTGAATTTATAACAAGATACTTGCACTTTCAAGCAAAAGTGAGGAATTGTGAAAAAGATTGTTTCATTTTTAACCAAATAGTACAATTTTTAAAGCAAAAATACCAATTTTTTAGATGCCACTTAAACTTTCAAGAAGAAAGTTAATTTTTAACTAAAAAATACAACTTTTTGCCAAAAAATGAATTTTTATTCGAAAAGGACGAGTTTTCTATTCAAAAGGACGAATTGCCAAAAAACAGTTGAAGTTTCGACCCAAAATATAACTTTTCAACCAAATAGTTGAATTTTTAAGGCAAAAAGACGAATTTTTTAGAAAACACTTAAATTTTGAAAAGGAAAGTTAATTTTTAACCAAAAAGATTACTTTTCTAACTAAAGATGAATTTTTATTTTAAAAGGACGAATTTTCTATCCGAGATTACTAATTGTCAACAAAACAGTTGAAATTTCGACCCAAAATATGAAAAAAAAAGTCAAATTTCCAACAAAATAATTGAATTTACAACCAAATAATTGCACTTTCAGCCAAAAGTGACGAATTTTGAAAAAGAAACAGTATAATTTTTAACCAAATAGCTGAATTTTTAAGGCAATAAGACGATTTAAAAAAAAACACTTAAATTTTCAAGAGGAAAGTTAATTTTTAACCAAAAAAGATTAATTTTCTACAAAAGATTAATTTTCAGTCCAAAAGGACGAATTTTTTATCCTAAAATACAAATTTTAAGCAAAACAGTGGAAATATCGACCCAAAATATGACTTTTTAACAAAATAGTTGAATTTTCAACCAGATAATTGAATTTACAACTAATTAGTTGCACTTTCAGCCAAAAGTGACGAATTTTGAAAAAGAAACAGTATAATTTTTAACCAAATAGCTGAATTTTTATGGCAATAAGACGATTTAAAAAAAAAACACTTAAATTTTCAAGAGGAAAGTTGATTTTTAACCAAAAAAGACTAATTTTCTACAAAAGATTAATTTTCAGTCCAAAAGGACGAATTTTTTATCCAAAAATACAAATTTTAAACAAAACAGTGGAAATATCGACCCAAAATATGAATTTTTAACAAAATAGTTGAATTTTCAACCAGATAATTGAATTTACAACTAATTAGTTGCACTTTCAAGCTAAATTGACGAATTTTGAAAAAGAAACAGTATAATTTTCAACCAAAAAGTTGAATGTTTAAGGCAAAAATACGAATTTGAAAAAAAACACTTGAGTTTTCAAGAGAAAAGTTCATTTTTAACCAAAAAAGAGATGTTTTCTACAAAGTATTAATT
>JAABKJ010008751.1:0-11374 GCA_011634705.1 Andricus grossulariae | reverse complement strand
TACTAAATTTCATGTACGTGCATACTAAATTCAGTATATGCATGTACTAAATTTACTGTACGCTGGTATACTAAATTGAATTTCATGTTGTGCATTATTCCTTCCATTGCATGTATACTAAATATAGTACAGATTTTTCTATCAGTGTAACAATTAAAAACCTAATTATTGATTCTCATCAAATGGGTACATCAGACAGCCCTGAAAGTTCGTCATCGATATTTGTTTTAACATTGGAATCGATAAAATCCAGAAGAATTTTCATTGGCTCGATAAGAGAGGAAAGATGTCTGTTCATCTAATCTTGGACAAACAGACGACGATGCTTTGACTTTTGCCGAAGTCAAGGAAACGTTTGTTTGTTCAACTTAAGCCGTCGATCAGGTCTTTTGTTAACTGATTTTTACCTGTCGTCCTCGAAACGGAAATCTCAGCAATGTCAACACTTCCTCTCTGATAGTTCAGTTCAGTATTGGCAGCTCTTATTTTCAATACTCTACTTTTATTCTGACTTTGATACTTTTCAAATATTTTTTTTTTGATTTCGCGTTGAGCTTGAAAAATTTTTGTTTAAATTTCAGCTTTAGATTTGAAATGAAAGCCTCGCTCTGAAAATATTTGACTCACGAGAAAACAAATACACGACATGAGCGCGATTATTTTTTTTGTCGCCTGAAAAATAAATATCCCGTCACTGTCAAATTACCGAAAAAGGTAACATTCGAAACAGAAAATTCCCGAATTTATAAAATTGCCGAATAATTTATTATGTCAGCGAATAATAAAATTCCAGACAGTTTATAATATTATCGAATTTGAACATTCCCGAATAATAAAATTTCCGAGAGACAATTGCCGAATTATAAAATATCCGATTCTGCAAAATTCCGGGCACTAGAAAAATATCGAATTTGAACAATTTGAAAAATCGTTTTTCAATCAATCATATTTATTCATTTAAAATACAATAATTAAATATTTTGATCAAATTTTTTTTATGTTCAATGTATTTTTTTAAAATTATTTTTTGGAATTTGGAATAACTATAATTGAAGAAAAAATTCTCAATGCAAAAGAACAATACAAGGACAAGTTTTTTTTACAAGAGCAATAATTTAAAAAGCTACTATGCATATTTAAGAAAAACTTGCTTTCAAAAACTTTTGTTCAATTATTGATATATATTTTAAACTTACACAATAATTTAAAAAAAAATACATTGAAAACTTTTTAAAAAATTCTGTGTTCAGAATATTTCAACACTGTGTTTTTAATAAATAGATAATATTGATTAAACGCAATTTTGTAATTGTTTAAATTAGCGAATTTTATTATTCGGTAATTTTAAAAACTGTTCAGGAATTTTATTTTTCGGGATTTTTCTGAAGTCCCACGCAATTTTTAAATTAAAAAATAAAACTAATATTAATACAAACTCAGAATTTATATATATATAATATTTTTGTACAATTAATATAAAAAAATCGAGGTATTTTAAATTTTTAATCTTGTTTAAATGATAATGATTTTTGTTTGAAATTACAAATTTTCTATGTGAAACACCAAAGTAACTTAAATTGATAAAAAAATCATAAATCTTCTTTGAAATCTAATGATTTTGTAATAACAATTTCAAGTTCAGACGAAAAATACTAACAAAGTCAGAAATTGTTTAAGCTTCTAAATTTTATTTTTTTTTAAATCATTGGATTTAAGTATACTGACTCCTTGTTTTAAAATACGAATTTTTGGTCTAAAACGCTAACATTGACTAAAATTGTTAAAATATGTGAATCTTCTTTAAAATATATTTTTTATAATTAAAAATACCAATCTCAGACGAAAATATGAACATAATCCAAAATTGTTGAAATATTCAAAATCTTGTTTTAAAATACCAATTTTTGATGAAAAAAGCTAACATAACCTACATCGTCAAAAAATGTTAATCTTTTCTGAAATATAATGCTTTAAATTAAAAATAACGATTTCCGACTAAAAATACTAACATAATCCAAAATTGTTAAATGATTTTAAATCTTGTTTTAAAATACCAATTTTTGGTGTAAAACGCTAACGTAACCTAAAATTTTTCAAAAATTATGAACCTTTCAAATCTAATGATTTTTGTTCAAAATAACTTATTTTCTGTAAACGACGTTAATATAATCTAAAAATGTTTAAAAAAATGCAAATCTTGTTCGAAGTATAATTAATTTTATTCTAAAATACCAATTTTGATGTAGAATGCCAACGTAACCTAAAAGTGTTCAAAATTCATGAATATGCTTTAAAATATAATTATTTTTTAATAAAAATGTCAATTTCCGACCAAAAATACTAACACAGTCAAAAATCATTTAAGCTTGTAAATTTGATTATTTTAAACAAAAACCATTGGATTTAAATGTAATGATTTTCTGCATGAAAATACTAATTTCAGTTGAAACACGCCAACATAACCTAAAGTTGTTGCAAAATTGTAAATATTCTTTGAAATTTAATAATTTTTTATTATAAATACTAAAAACTTTCGACAAAAAACTCTAACATAAAAATAGAAAATTTTAAAATAATTTAGAATCTAATGATTTTTGTTTCAAATAATTGATTTTTAATGTAAAACGCTAACATAACCTATACAATTGTTAAAAATTGTGAATATTCTATCAAACCTTGTTTTTTTTTTCTCATTAAAAATACCGATTTCTGACGAAAGACGCTAATATAATTCAAAATTGTTAAAAGATCCTAAATCTTCTTCAAATTATAATGATTTTTGTTTTAAAATACCAAATTTTTGTGTGAAAAGCTAACATAACCTAAAATGCTTAGAAGTTGTGAATCTTCTTTGGAATCTAATTTTTTTATTTTATTAAAAAAACAATTTTCCAAAGAAAAACATAATCAAAAACATAATCCAAAATTGTTAGAAGATTCTAAGTCTTCTTGAAATTATAATACTTTTTCTTTTAAAATACCAATTTTTGGTGTAAAATGCTTACGCAACCTAAAATTGTTCAAATATTATGAACCTTTAAAATTTAATGATTTTTGTTTAAAACAACCGATTTCCTGCGGACATTGTTAATATAGCCTGAAACTGTTAAAAATTGCAAATCTTGTTCAAACCATAATGATTTTTATTTGAAAATACCAATTTTTGATATAAAACCCTAACATAACCTAAAATTGTGAAAATGTGTGAATATTCTTTAAAATCTTCTTAAAAAATATACCAATTTCCAAAGAACAACACTAACCTAATCAAAAATTGTTAAAAGATTCTAAGTCTAGTTCAAATGATAACGGTTTTTGTTTTAAAATACCAATTTTTGGTATAAAACGATATCATAACATGAAATGGTTAAAAAATTATGAATATTTAGAATCTAATGATTTTTGTCTAAAAAAAAACGCTAAACGATAAAAAAAACGCGAACAAACACGAAAAACGTAGTTGGTTGATAAAATTTTTAATCTTTTAAATCTTATTACATGCGATTAAAAATATCCATTTCCAGTGTAAAATGCTAACATAACCTAACATGGTTGAAAATGGGGAATCTTGATAATGACTTTTGTTTGAAAATACTAATTTCCAGTAAGAAAAACTAACACAATAGAAAATTAAAAAAATTTAAGTCTTATTCGAAACTTTATGCTTTTATATTAAAATTCTTCTTAAAAAAATACTGTTTCTAGCGAAGAGCGCTAATATAAAATTTGTATAATATTTACAGTAATTTATTAGATAATTGGAAAGTTTTACTTTAACCACGATGAAGTATTGAAAATCACAAATATTTCTCAATTTGCATAAGGTTTTCTATGATTTTTCTTAATAAAATGGATCATTGGTAGATTTAATTTAAAAATTTAAAAATTTGAAGTTATGGAACAGCTTCAAGTAATGAAGAGCCAATCAGGTTGTCAACAACAATGATTGCGAGATTTCTGAAACATATTGTTAAACTTTTTTTTAATAGGATTAATATAAAATAAAATTGAATTAGTATCCTACTATCCGAGGTTTTCCTTGATATTACGTCTCAGGTTTGAGATTAGTTTAAAGAGGCAAGTAGCACGCAGTACAGTGCGCGTGGGCCGAAGTAACGAACGCGCATGCGCGCGAATTTCTCGCGGACAATAAAGTGCACTTTACCGGTCTAGGCTGGTAAAGTACCCCACCACCAACAAAGACCTACTTTGCTGCTCCAAACCACGCCCAGAAAACGAGGAAACCATGCTCGTGTTACATAAAACATTTTGCTTACCATAAACTTGGACTAAAAGGTTGAAAATGTTCTCGTGGTCGAATTGCATTGCAATGTGAAGCGGCGTGTATCCCTGAAACAAAAAGAACAAAGTTTTTTATATCCTGCTGAAAAAATTTGATTGGACTTGATACGAAAAATTAGTACATTTATATATACGCAATTTTAGGAATTTCCTTTGTATTTCTATCAAACGCTTTTGATAGAAAGTCTATAAAAATGAATAATCAATTATTCATGTTTATCGGAAGTGTGTTTTGATAAAAATGCAATCGTATCCTATCAATTATGCTATCCCCAATTTCTATATTTTTTAACACGCTTCATTAACAGAAATCTAATACAATTCTATCAAATATGATATCCTACTTTCCTATCCACTTTAACACGTTTTTTTATAGAAACACAATCATACCCTATTGGATATGATATCCCATTTCGGATCAAATCTTATCCGCACCAGACTTGTATCAAATCCTACTTTCCGCAAACTGGAAAATTTTTATCACCTCTTCTTCTTGAGAAATCTTATACTCTTCTACCAAGATATTGTCATTAAAATACTATCAAATCTTATGCAACGAGAAAATTTTGATATGAAAGTATAAGGTACGTAGGATTTGATACTAGTCTGAAGTGGATAAGATTTGATGGAATTTCAAGAAGAAGCTCTTGACAGAAAAGTATGAGATTCCTGGAAGGATAGGGTTGGATACAATCCTCCAAGATTTTGGAACATAGGATTTGATACAATTCCTCTGCCAATAAAATTTGATAGCATTTTTAGGAGAAACTATTCATGGATAAATATAAGATTTCTCGATGGATAGAATTAATAGAAAATTCCAAAATTTCGGAAGATAGGGATTGATACAAGTTCTGTGTGGATAAAATTTGATAGAGTTTGAATGAGCATCTCTTAATAGAAAAGTATAAGATTTTCAGATGGGTGGATTTTTATAGAAATATTCTGGTTCTGGTTGGATAGAATTTGATAGAAGCTTTAGAAATTTTGAAGAATAGGATTTGATATAGGTTTTGTGAAGATAAGATTTGATAGAGACACCAAAAGAATCTACTGATAGTCAAATATAAGATTTTACAATTGACAGATTTTTATAGAAATATTCTGGTTTTGGTTGGATAGGATTTGATACAGGTTGAATCAGAATCTGTTGATAGAAAAGTATAAGATTTCTCGATGGATAGATTGTGATAGAAATATCCTAGATTCCGAATCATAGGGCTTGCTAAGAATCTTTTACCGATAAGTTTTGATAAAATTTTAAGGAAAAAATATTGACAGAAAAGTATAAGATTTCTCGATGGATAGATTTTGATAGAAATATCTTAGATTCCGAAACATTGGACTTGCTAAGAGTCTCGTACCGATAAGTTTTCATAGAATTTTAAGGAAAAGCTATTGACAGAAAAGTATAAGATTTTTCGATGGATAGAATTTAATAGAAGTCCAATAAAAATAGTTTGATACAAAAACATGAGATTTCTGGATAAATAGAATTTGATAGAAGCTTCCGAAATTGATGAAAATAGGATTTAATTTATATTCTGGTTGAATAAGATTTGATAGATTTCGAATGGGAATCTGTTTACAGAAAAGTATAAGATTTCTCCATGGACAAAGTTTGATAGAAATTTTCAAAATTGTTGAAGATAGGGTATGATACAAGTTCAGTGTGGATAACATGCGATAAAGGTTGAATGAGCATATCTTAATAGAAAAGTATAAGATTTCTCGACGGGTGGATTTTGATAGAAGTGTCCTAGATTCCGAAATATAGGATTTTATACAAGTCAATATGGGAAGATAGGATTTGATATAAGTTCTGGTTGGACAAGATTTGATAGAGATTGAATACGAATCTGTTGACAAAAAAGTATAAGATTTCTCGAAGGATAGAACTGGATAGACATTTCCAAAATTTTGGAAGATAGAGATTTAATGGAAATTTCATGATAGAAAAGTATAAGATTTCTCGACGAATAGAATTTGCTATGAATTTCCGAAATTTTTGAAGATAGAATTGGATACAAGTTCTGCGTAAATGAAATTTGACCGAGGTCTGAAGAAGATCGTTTGTTAAAAAAGTATAATATTTCTGGATGGATAAAATTTGCTAGATGTTTACGAGATTTTGGAAGATATTATTTGTTTCATGTTCTGGTTAGTCAAGATTTGGTGCAGATTGAACGAGAATCTGTTGGCAGAAAAGTATGACTTCTCGAAGGATAGGATTTGATAGAAATTTCCAAAATTTTGGAAGATAGGATATGAAGGAAGTTCTGTGTGGGTAAGATTCGATAGAGGTTTAATGGGAATTTCTGGATAGAAAAGTATAAGATTTCTCGACGAGTAGAATTTGCTACAAATTTTCGAAATTTTTGAAGATAGGATTTGATGCAAGTTCTGCATAAATAAGATTTGACAGAGGTCTAAAGAAAATCACTTGTTAAAAAAGTATAAGATTTCTGGAGGGATCAAATTTGCTAGATGTTTACGAAATTTCGGAAGATATTATTTGTTTTATGTTCTGGTTGATCAATAGTTTGTACAGGTTGAACGAGAATCTGTTGACAGAAAAGTATAAGATTTCTCGAAGGATAGAATTTGATAGAAATTTCCAAAATTTTGGAAGATAGGATATGATACAAGTTCTGCGTGGATAAGATTCGATGGATTAAATGGGAATTTTTTGATAAAAAAATATAAGATTTCTCGACGAATAGAATTTGCTACAAATTTCCGAAATTTTTGAAGATAGAATTTGATACAAGTTCTGCATAAATAAAATTTGACAGAGGTCTGAAGAAGATCGTTTGTTAAAAAAGTATAAGATTTCTGGATGGATAAAATTTGCTAGATGTATACGAATTTTTGAAAGATATTATTTTTTTTATGCTCTGGTTGATCAAGAGTTTGTACAAGTTGAACTAGAATCTGTTGACAGAAAACTATAAGACTTCTCGAAGGATAGAATTTGATAGCAATTTCTAAAGTTTTGCAAAATAGGATATGATACAAATTCTCTGTGGATACGATTTGGTAGAGCTTTAATGGAAATTTCCTGATAGAATAGTATAAGATTTCTATACTGAATTTCAGAAATGATAAAATATTCAAGAAAATAAATGATCTACAAATCTAAATCATGATTAATCAGGTTGTAAATCAAACTAGTCTAAAAAATTGTTCTCTCTAATGAACCATCATTCCATCTGATCAAAATTCATTCTGTACGACTTGGGCAAAATAATAGTGACCTCCTTCTGTCGATTCTAGGCCCCACGCCACTCCATTTTAACGTATGAATATTTTATTGGTCTTTACACCGACGAGCGGAAGGTTAGTTTCACGCGCGTAGAACGGTTGGGGGGAGAGAAACTTTCGCCTCGGAAAGCGTCTGAAAGAAGGGTTGCCAACTCAGATATTCCAGCTGATCGAAACTGCCGGTAACTGTGCATCATTACCTTTAATCACCTACGTTACCGGCAGTTTCTATCAGCTGGAGTACATGAATTTTATAAGTTGGCAACACTTCTTTCACGCGCTCTCCGAGGCGAAAGTTTCTCTCCCACCAACAGTTCTACGCGCGTGAAACTAACCTTCTGCTCGTCAGTGTAAAGCCGACCATTGTGATTTGCGAGTCGTATTCATGTTTGACAGACCGAGAAGGGGTTTTCTAACTAAAAGAAGTGCGATAAAGAAGAAAAAAATTATACGAGAGTTAAAAAGAGAGAAAATAGAAAGGAATAAAAATTAGGAACGAATGTTTTAAGCCAGGAGAGACAATGAGGAATTAATAAATAAGGTTGCATTATGAATATCACTTCGAGCGTGCGAATTCGTATTTCCTTGGTTGAGCACGTGATTCTCTTCGAAACAAGAGTTGAAACTTAATCTTATTGCGTGCGACTTATCGCCTTTATAGCTACACTTTCAGACTTTCATCTCACTTCTCTTCTATCCTGTTTTCTCATTTTCTTCATCTCACTTCTGTTAGGTACTTTTCAAATCTCAAGAGTTGCTAAACTTCCGTTTGTTATAAAGTTTTCGAGTAGAAACCACTGGAGGAACTTGTATAAACTTGCCAATAAAGCTGAGGGTCGAATTTAAAAGTTTAGTCTCCTTAAAAAGAAATTTTCTGATTTTTAATATTTTTTATTTTGATCATTTTGATTTTTAAGATGTTTGGAAGACAGGTCTTAATTAATTTATCTAGAATTTAGAGGTTTGATATACTGGGTGGCCGCAAAACTTCATTTTCCAAATTCCCTGACTTTTCGCTGATTTTCGGCTGACTAATTTTTCATTTTCCCTGATCATTAATATTTAAAGACCAATTTTCTAATCTTGTCACATTTTTAATATAGCATCCTTTAGATATGGAATAAAATAATTTTCAATTTAAATTTATAAATTTCCAGCCTAATTACTAATCCAAAAAGTGAATAAAAAAAATAATGTAACTAATGTTCTTTTGCATTTAAATTTTTGTAAAGAATTCGGTTAAATTTATAGGGTCTTCAGCTAAATTTAAACAAATTTTGGATATTTTGGATATTTATTTATATATAACTGGATATTTCAAAAAAATTGCATTTCAGTTCAAAAGAATTCAAATGAATTAGAAAAATTCCATTCATTTCAGTAAAATTCGGAAGAATTCAAGGCGTATCTTGAATTTAAACAAATGCAAATGAACTGGAAACAATTAAAAATATGAAAAAATTAAGTGAATTGAGTAAGTTTGAAATAAGTTTAGAAAAATTTAAAGGAATTCGAAAGATTTTGATGAAATACCTAAAATTTGAAGGCGAGTTTAAAAGATTTCAGAATGAATTAAATAAAAAAAAACATTAAATGTAGCAGAATTGAGCGAATTCCAAAAAATTCAGAAATATTTTAAACAATTCAGCATACATTGATAAGAATTCAGTGTGAATTTTAAATTAATTCAAGTTGATCGCAAAAAATATTTGAAAATCTCTTTAAATATTTAAAACCCTTCGAAATCTCTGAATTCTTGTGAATAAATTCTTTGATATCCATTAAAATATTATAAAATTCCGTGAAATTATATGAAAACTGATATTTCTTGAAATCCTGGCAAATTTATTTAAATACCCTTAAAATCATTAAAATCATCGAAAATCTTATAATTCTAGAAAATTACAACCGCATGACAATTTTTTTAAATCCTTAAAAATAATTAAAATCCTTGGAAATCCCTTGAAATTTTTCTAATCTCTTGAGAATCCTTTGGAATCTTGTAACTTTTAAAATACTCTAAAACATTTAAACTCTTAAATCCCTAAAAATGATTAAAATCGAATAAAAACTCCCTAAAACATTTTAAAGCACTTGAAAATTCTTCGGAAACTTTTTAAATATCCTAAAATATTTCAAATCCTTTGAAAACTTTTCAAATTCCTTAACATTTTTCAAACCTCCTGAAAATGTTTTGGAATCTATTAGAATATCCTAAAATACTTTAAACTCTTTGAAATTCTTTCAAATTATCGAAATAAATTAAATATTCCTTGCCATCTTTTGAAATTCCATAAAATTTGCCTAATCCTTAAAAATCTTTTGAAATCCCTTGAAACTGTTTAAAGCTCTTTCAAATACCTTGGAATTTTATAAAATACCCTAAGATGTTACAAATCCTTTCAAATCTTTTGAAATCATTTGAAATTTTTTAAAGCTCTTGAAAATTACTTGGAATTTTTTAAAATACTCTTAAAAGAATATCTTTAAATTATTGAAATCAATTAAAAATTCCTTGGGAGTTTAAAAAATTCGCTACAATTTTTCAAATCCTTCAAAACCTTTTGAAATGCCTTTGAAACGTTTTAACGCTCTTAAAAATTTCTTGGAATTTTTTAAAATACCCTTAAAGGAATACCTTGAAATGATTCAAATCAATTGAGTATTCCTTGGAATCTTTTAAAATACCATATAATATTTCAAATCCTTCAAAACCTTTTGCAATCCCTTGAAACTTTTTAAAGGTCTTGAAAATGCTCTGCACTCTTTGAAAATATAATATTTTTAAATCTTTGAAATTTTTAGAAGCTTTTGAAAATTTCTTGCAATTTTTTAAAATACCCTAACCCTTTTGAAATGTCTTGAAATTTTTTAAAGTTCTTTAAAATTACAAGGAATGTTTAAAAATACCCTCAAGTCTTTCAAATCACTTTGAATACCTTTGAATTATTGAACACTTCAAAAAATTCCTTGGAAGCATTTAAAATACCCTGAAATATTTTTAATACTTTGAAATCATTTAAAATTTCTTGAAACTTTTTAAATCTCTTAAAAATTCCTTGGCATTTTTAAAAAGAATCTAAAATCTTAAAAATCGTTTCAAGTTCTTTTGAATACTTTTGAATTATTGAAATTTTGAAAAAATTGCTTGGAATATTTTAAAATACCCGCAAGTATTTCAAATCCTTTTAAATAATTTAAAATTTATCGAAACTTTTTATATCTCTTAAAAATTCCTTGGCATTTTTAAAATACTCTAAAATCTTACAAATTATTTCAAATCCCCTTAAATTATTGAAATCTGTTAAAAATTTTAGGAATCTTTTAAAAATATTTCAAAACAATTAAAGAACATTCAGAAATTGGTAAATAGTGTCACAAAGTTAAAAAAATAGTGTCATAAAATTTTGCATGTATTAAACTTATATGTAGTCCGAATTTAAAAGTGTATAGTCTGAAATCAAAAAGTGTGTAATTAATAGAACCCAATAAGAAAAATTAACTTTTCTTAGTTGAAAGTTCATTCTGTTCGGTTGAAAAGTCTAATATTAACTTTTTGGATAAGAATTCATCTTTTTTGGTTAAACATTTTATTATTTGGTTAAAAATGTTATTATTTGGTAAAAACTTTTATTATTTGGTTGAAAATGGAATTATTTTGTTGAAAATTCAACAATATTGTTAAAAAGTCATATCAACTGTATTGTAGAAAATTCGTATTGGCTTAAAACTTCAAGAATTTGATTAACATTTTTTTTCTTTCCTGACTAACAAATCTTTTTTGGTTGCAAATATTTTTTTGGTTAAG
>JAABKJ010008749.1:0-11374 GCA_011634705.1 Andricus grossulariae | reverse complement strand
TGTTAAAAATTAATATTTTCGGGTTCAAAATTCAACTGTTTTGTAGGAAATTCTCCTTGTTGGCTTTAGAATTCAACAGTTTGGTAGAAAATTATAATAATTTGTTAAAAATTACCTTTTTTATTGAAAATGCATGTTTTTCGTTGAAAATCTAAGTTGGTAGAAGATTGAACCATCTGCTTTAAATTTCAAATAATTATTTGAAAATTAATCTATTTTGTTATAAATTCGTTTTTCTTGCTGAAAAATTATTATTATTTGTAATCTGAAAATGTAGCTTTTCCATTTTTGGTTCAAAATTGTCCTTTCTAAGTTGAAAATCCAACTATTTGGTAGAAAATGCAGGTATTTTGTTGAAAATTTTGTTCGCAATCCAACTATTCTAATTATTCAAGCTATTCACAATACAGCCTAAATTCTTACTTTCAATTTAAAAAGGCTTTAGCATAGTTACGAATCGATTTAATAACGTGAGTTCCAAATTACAATAAATAATTATCACTATCCTTGGGTTATATTTTTTGTATGAAATGGCCTGTAACTCTCTTGGGGTAAGCTTAACAAAAATATTTTCGCCAATTGAAAAGACTATAGTATCGTTAAAAATATTCAGGGTGTATATCCTACCTGGAAAACCTGCAAGACTTGGAATTCTGAGGAAATTCTTATATATCTGGAAAAACCTGGAAATGTCAGGGAATTGATGCGCAAGTGTGCCTAATTTTTTTTTTGGTTGGAATATGAAATCGAACAAAGATGATCCTTGATTTGTAGAAGTGTGTCACTGGTTTGAAATTAATTTTTTGACAGAAAAATTCAACTATTCTATTTTTGGTTGAAGACTGATCAGTTTTAGTTGAAAATTCTTGGCAGAAAATTATTTCATAGTTAAGAATTCAACTTATGTGGAATTATTCATACCTTAATAACTGAATTTGGACCATTTCCAACAAATCTGTTTTGAAATATTGAAGCTTGCCATTTGAAAAAAAAAAACATTTTAGAACTAAGAATTCCTGCGATTAGAAATTTTTTAATTTTAAACGCTGCTAATTTGAACTTGGATTATTATAAACCTTCAATAATGAATTATGTAGTTCGTAAAGTTCTCAACGAAATTCATACAATTATGTATGTTTTTGATTTCAAGTTTGAAAGTCTCAATGTCATTAAAATTGAAGCTGAGGGGCGAACGAGTGAGAATAATAAAAAAAGGCGATTAGCCGCAATTATAGAAAAAAAGTCACATTTTTACAAGTGATTAGAAAAAGTTGCACGATCTAACGCTGTAACTTTTTCCATAGATTTTGCCTATTAATATTCTCATTAATACTTTTTCGTAAATCTAATATTTAAAGGCGATAATATGTTACAAATAATTCCGTGTTTAAGTACATTGTTCAGAATTTATCAGAGAATAATAATCAGTCATGAATTTTCAGGTTGTATAATTTTAAGCCACTCTTATAGGTACCTAAAGAAAACCCCATAAGTGACAAATTTGAATTTCACGTAATATTGCGGTTTATTGGCGCTTTTTAAAAGCTACAAAAAATACATAACCATTATTTGGTAATTGAATAATACCTGGTCATTTTTTAGGTAATATTCGATAGCCTTAACAATTTTTATTTGTTTAAATATTTGTTTTCTTCGGCTTACATATTTTATTTTTGCTACTTTTCAAAAGATTGAAATATTGGTATGTTCTCCTTTGCTTTTTAAGAATACTCTTAAATGTTTCTACGAAATAAAAATAAAAAAAAAAAACTTTATTTGTTCAAACATCTACAGGCACTCATAATCAACTAATTAGTACTTAAAAATAATCACATCTGTCGCAAATTCAGTGAGATTAAATGTTTCTCCTGCTTTTTTAGGTGACATATATACTTGAACAAATACGTATTATTGAAGTAATTGTGAAATGATGATGAATTGAAAATGAAATGAATTGTGAAACTATTTTATTGATATCATTGATCAAATAACTGATAAAGTCTCGAAAATATGTTCATTTCGCAAGCTGACTGAAAACACAAATACTTAAACAAATTAGTATTGTTGAAACAAGTGAATATCAGTTAGAAAATGACTGGGTATTCATAAATGACCGATTAATGATTATTTATGTTTTCTTCCGAAACCCATAAGAGTGGCGTACAAGGTTAGAATATTTCTAAAAAATAATTCTTTTCAACATTTCGCCTTGGTCCGCAAATGCTGGCTTGAATAGTACAAAATAAAGGAACATGTTATTTTACCCTTCGGAAAAAAATACAAAACGACTTTGAAGGAAGCAAGAAACTGTTTCATGCATGGACGACGATCATTATCAAGGGAGTTAAAAGTACAGAATTTGTAAACATGAAAAATAGCAAGGGTGAAATGCTATATAAAAAAGACGATACGCTAGATGCTTTGAAAGACTCTTTCAAGGAATTATTGGGAGATGAAGCTATAGGGCACTACAAATGCTATTAGCTTATTAAGTACCGTAAGTAAAATATATTGAAAACCATTCATTCGTAGGGTAATAAAAATAACAAAAGGAAAAATATGGGAAGTCCAGAGTGGATTTATCGGAAATCGATTTTCCTTTTTTCGCGAACCGAGTTCATTTTGTTCAGAATAATCGACTATAATATTTTGACAGTAGACAAGAGGTTAGAGTAGTCACTTGAAGTTGGCTGCAGCGCTCGTGCGATTATGACGGAGATGGAAAGAGAGAGCCACTTTCGCTTCGCTCTACAGGCATTGAAAATCGATCTTTTGCTGAAGGTATGATGAAAAAAAGTTTTCTGTGCATTTTTTGACCTAGAAAAAGCATTGGACAAGGTAAATAGAAGTGAACTTTGGAAAGTCCTTAAAGAGTACGGAGTGCATGGATGGCTCCTACAAGCAATACAAACAACATATGCAGGCAGTACAGCGAATGTAAGGGTTAATGGGAAACTGAGTGACTGCTTTGATATTGTGAAAGGCGTGAAACCAGGATGCGTTACGTCCTCATGGTTATTTATTATATTCATGGACAAGTTTCTAAGAATGGCCCTCTTCAACAAAGAGGGTGTGGTTATCGAGACAGTGAGTGTACGCGGGTTAGCTTTCGCAGATCAGAAGGTTGTTATAAGAGAATCAATCGAAGACTTACAAAGAATGCTCACAAGTTGAATACCAGCATGAAGAACAACATGAAGGGTCTCAAAATTAAGTTAATAAAACAAATATTATGTAGATTGAAAAAAAGGGGACTTAGGAGTGACGGAAATATAGATGAGGAGTTAGACAGGTGTATAACCGAGAGTAAGAAAGCTATAGGCAGAGCAGGGCCCATTATGGAAAGTAAAAATATATCAAATAAAGCTGAAGGGGCAATACATAGTTCTATACTTATACCGCTTGTGCGGTACGGTAGCGAGACGTGGACTTATCAAGAACAGGATATGAGTAAATGGCAGTGTGCCCAGAGGCCGCGGAAAGAATGGTTACAATGTGTAAATGGGACGCTAATTCGAAGAGAGATAAGAAGCCATAGAAACACAAGAGGTTGCATGAAAAAATGCATGGACGTGAAGGGAGCTAGAGAGGTATGTCAGGACAGAAAAGTGTAGCAACAAATATTTTATAAAAAGAGTGCCTGTGGAGCGAATAACGCCTTAAACAAAAGACAATAAATACTAATGGGCCCGAGTGGGGAACTTCACATGATGACTTTGTGAGCCTCTTTATTTAAAATCAATTTTCATTGGCAGCTATTGTAGGAAATGTACACGAATAACATCTTTTTAAAATAGAAACAAATTTTTTTTCTTCTCTTTCTACCTAGTTTCGATGGAAAGTCAGCGTTTATTTTTAAAAAATTTCTCATGATTGAAACAAAAACTACGCGTATTGTCAAAAAATAGTCTTAGCAAGATTTTTATACGTTTTTGAGATTAGGAAGACAGTTGAGTAACATTTTTTTTGGATTTCGCATAGTTTTACTGAAGATTATACATATATTTTTCAATAAAAATTTTCACGTTTGAAACAAAAACTATGCATTTTATCGAAAAATTATTCAAAGAAAGTTTATAGATATTTCTGAAATAAATAATTTTTTTTGCTATTATTTTTCACGATTAAAACGAAAAATATGTTTCTTATAAAAAAATGGTCTGAACTAAATTTGTAGACTTTTTTGAGATGAACAACTTTTACTTTTCAACATATTTTTCCTATCTATTATAGTTTTGTTTGAAAATGAATTCATTATTTTCAATGAAATTTTTCACGAATAAAACAAAAAATATGCACCTTAGCAAAAAAATGGTTATGAGTAAATTTATAGATCTTTTCAAAGTGACAAATTTTGTTTCCCATCATTTTTTTTGTCTCTCATATTGATTTGCTGCAAAATGAAATTTCTTGTTTTTTAAAAAGCATTTTCGATGAATAAAACCAGAACCATCGGTCAAACATTGCTGGCTAATGAACTCATACTTTTCATTTAGGTTTTAAAAAAGTTTACCAAAGGGCAATCCAGTCGGCTAATTCCTTCGAAATTTATCGCGTATACAGAGAACGCCGACAACGAAGACAGGCAGACACCGAAGTAAAATCAATTTTTTCTCAGTCAGTAAGGCTGAAAACATCAAAATTTGATGAAATCCGCAAAAGACAATTTTCACATAAAACCAATACCCTCTTTTCAGATAAGAATGTAAAAATTACGTTTTTGCAACACCCACCTCAAAAGTTGACGTTTTCATGCTTCTAAATGGTGCTTAAAGGACCTTATTAGAGCAAACTGTGTGCGAAACAATTTGCGCGCATGCGCAGTTTGAAGATGGCTCACTTCAGGCACTGGTGAAGAAGCTGCGCATGCGTACTTTCAAAATGATGTACTTCAGACACTAGCATAGGTAACTTTAAACACTGGTGTTGGTATTTCTTGAAATAAAATTAGATTTCACTTGAACAAATATTTGAATGATTGAAGTTTTGTTTTCGGGGTTTTGTAGCCGTTTTCGTCCGTCGTACAAAAGGGCATAAGTGCCAAAAATTTAGAAATTTTTTATTTTTTTGCAACAAATTTTTTTCATATAATTCAAGGAATTCGTGGAATTTGAAACATTCATGGAATTCAAACTATTCCCGGAATTAAAGGATTCGCGGAATGCACGGCATACATGGAATTCACGGAATCCATGGAATTCGCGGAGTTTATGGAATTTACGGAATTTACGGAATTCAAGGAATTCAAGGAATGCAAGGAATTCAAGGAATTCACGGAATGCACATAATTCACGTAATTCATGGGATTCACGGAATTCACGAAATGCATGGAATTCGTAAAAATTGCTGATTTCATGGAATTTACAGAATTCATGTAATTCATGAGAATCACGGAATTCATGCCATTCAAGGAATTCACGGAATTCATGGAATTCACTGAATTCGTGTAATTCACAGAATTAATGGAATTCACGGAATAAGTGGAACTTACGTAATTAATTAAATTCAAGGAATTTACGGAATTAGAGGAATTCATGGGGTTCAAGAAATTTGTGGAATTCAAGGAATTAATAAAATTCACGAAATTCGTGCAATTTTCCGAAATTCATGGAATTCAATGAATTCATAGAATTCAAGGGATTCAGGAAATTCGTGGAATTCAAGGCATTCATGGAATTCATAGAATTTAAAGAATTCATAGAATTTAAGGAATTTATGGAATTTAAGGAACTCATAGAATTTAAGGAATTCATTGAATTCACGAAATTCTTGCAATTTTAGACATTCATGGAATTCCAGGAATTCACGTAATTCATGGGATTCACGGAATTCGTGGAATTTATAGAATATACGGAATTCATGTCACTCAACTCATTCTCGGAATTCGCGGAATTTGTGGAATTCTCAGAATTTACGAATTCAGTCAATTCCATGAATTCAGTAAATTGCACGAATTTAGTGAATTCCATTAATTCCTTGAATTCCATGAATTCTTTGAGTCCCATGAAATCCATGAATTCCGTAAATTTCATGAATGCCATGAATTTAATTAATTCCGCGAATTCCTTGAATTCCATAAACCTTAAATTCTGTAAGTTCCATAAATTCCGTGAATTCCTCGAATTTCGTGAATTCCATAATTTCCGTGAATTCTTTGAATTCCATTAATTCCGTGAATTCCGTCAGCACAATTTTTGACTAATAAACGCTACAATACATGTATTGGAATGCTCGAAGGTGATTTCAGACTTTACAACACTTACAATACATGTATTGGAATTTCGGCATTCCAATACCTTGCGCTTGTATTGTAGAACTGTTGTAGAATTCCAAACATTTTCAACAGTGTACATAGTTTGTAACTAATTAAAACCATTGCCCTTCATTTGAGACGAAAATTCAATAATTATATCTCCGAAGGACAATCTTATTACTAATAACGTTGTTATCTCACATATATGTGAGATAACGACTACTTACGTATATATTTTTACTCTGACGGTGCAATGAAATATTCTATAGTAACTTTTGTTGACCTACTTATTCACTGAATTAATAATCAGTCTTTCGTCTACATTGCGAAAATGAGGATGTTCCATACTTTCGTTTTCCCTCTGGCGGTCATCTTTAATTCTATGGGTGAATATACCAATATAATATATTTATCATTTTGATTATGTTTCATACAACACATGCATGAATACGGGCTATTTCTCAGGAATGTGAATCATACATAAAGAGCAAGAAATCCAGAGGAACGAGACGGGACGAGACATACCTGCTGTCTCGGTATTCCACGTCTCGTTTTGCCACATCTCGGGGCAGCCTTTCTCGTTCCTCGCCGCGGTGAACTCTTGAACCTTGAACTCTTTCAAGAGGGGAGTATAGTTAATTCGGTGAAAAAAAGCTATTTTTTTATAATTATGTACAACATCTCAAGAATGTCATAAACAAATTTCAAGCAAATCGGAGCAAAACTAACGGAGATATGGAGTTTTGAAGGATAGCTGCTCACAGGTACACAAAATTTAGATCCCTAAATTGCTTTATTTATCGGCGAGTCATTACACAGGTATAAGAAAACCTTTCTACGTTCAGTATGTACGGACCTGGCATCGATGATTCTGTGTAAGTATGAAAAAATACATTTTTTTATTTATTCATGTCTAAAACTTTAAACGCGTATTTCTCGAAACCACGTTTTCAAAGTCGGTGACGGTTGTAACTCAAAATCTACTGCATGAATCCTTTTGAAATTTGATATAATATTTTTATACATAATTCATGAGGTAACCTCGCCGAGTTTTTAAAAATATTATCATTATTATTGTTAATTTCACTATAAAAAAGTCGTTGATTTTTTAGCGAAAAAAGCGTTTTGACACAAAAGACTTAAAAAGAAAATTGCTAAAAAAAGCAGAGCCAAGTCACCTCGAGAAACATCTCACCTAGCTGACACACTTTGATTTTTTGATTTCGGATGATCCAGCGGTCAGATAGAACCGGCACCGCAAAGTAACTTTTTCTCGAGGCACCTTCGAAAATTTGCTGCGAACGGCCTATTTATTGATATTTTGCAGCGAAAATTAGTGAGAATATGGTTCAGATTTTCTTTTATTATGTGCCAATTAAAGAAATAAACCAACATTACCTGTATCGCTAGAAAAATTTCTTGAAAATGTGCCTTTTTTTGTCCGAATTACTTATACTCCCCCCTCAAAGTATGCAAAATCTTTGTAAAATCTTGAAATTTCTGTGAAATCTTTTGGAATCTTTTGAAATTTTCGTAAACTGTTCGAAATATTTCTGAAATGTTTTGAAATCTTGGTGAAATCTAAAAAAAGTTTTAGTGTATGCAAAATCTATGTGAAATTTTGAAATTTCTGTGAAATCTTTTAGAATCTTAAAATTTTTGAGTACATTGTAATCTTGCGGTAAATCGAAGTTGAAATAAAATATAAGCATTTTTTAATCACAGTTTTGGGAAAATAATGAATACTATTTTTGGTTCTTATTCTGCATAATATGACTAATTCTCATAATTTTTCAGATTTTTGTTTGAGTTTCTGTAGGAAAAATTAATTTGTGTGTGAGCATCTAAAGATGAAATAAAGTCTAGAAGCTCGGCACATTATTTTTTCAGAATAGAAAAGCATTCTCATGTATAAAATTTACTTCCAAAAAATTTGAGAATATATGATCATTAAAAATGACGAGTCGCTGAATATTTAAAATTAACTCGTCATTCTTAATGATCTGATTTTTCCAATGTTTCGGAAGGACATTTTGGATTTAAGAAAGTTTTCCTATGATAGAAAAATTATTCGTAAATTTTCGAGTTGCTATATTTTTTTATTTTCAGGACTCCATAAGAGATTAAACTTTTGATATATGAACTTGAATAAAAATTCTGAAAAAATTGGGCATATTATGCAGATAAAGAAGCAATAATAACATTCAGGATTTTCCATAACTCTGCGATAAAAGAACTTTTTTACTTCATTTCGAATCTGCCAAACCCTCAGATATACACGTCATGAGGGACCCAAAAGGAAACTTCCAGTGCTCAGGCATTTCCGAATTGTAAAAGTTTTTACATGCATAAATATACAAATATACATACATGAATATTCAAATATGCATACATGAATATACAAACATACATATAGATATTTCGTAGGAGTGCATTATAAAATCGATTGTGTCCTGATCATGTGAGTTTATATGAATTATATTACTGACTTATTTATTACTTATTATAAATTTAAATTTCATGAAATTTAAAAAATTTGTAGTAGTCAGAGTGATTCAAGTAGGTAAGGGCTTTTGATTATTGAAGTGTCCCGACAAATACATTCTATTTACCAAACGCAGACATCAGAAACCACAATATTTTTAAATTCTTCTTTCAAATTTGAAAAATCAAATTAGTGCTAAATTCTTTGAACTCCAAATGACTTAAAAATATACCAATCTTCTTATCTTTCTCTTTCATACATTCTATTGTTAGAATTGGCAAAATAAATTTTTGACAAGAACAAAATAACATACAAACAGAGTGAACCTAAACCTTTGAAAAACTGCAACGCAGTCGTGTTTCATATCCAATTAAACAGTGATGTGCAAAAAAGTATAATATACAATCATATTTCGACTTTGACTATTCATTAAAGAACGCTAATTAGCATTAGCGCGCCAGGGTGGCAAAATAACGCTCCCGCGAGCTATTTGCTCTGCTAGCGCACATCTGTCGAAAGCGAGCCAGGCTCGGCATTCCTTGTCTCGGACGGCAAAGCGACGTCATAGATATAATAGCCATTACATACCAACGAACTTGAAAAGCGTTTCGTGGGTGATTCATTTTCTCCCTCTTTTTTTCATTGTGTTATTCTTGTCTCTAATGAGCCGAAAATTGAGGTTTCTCGGAAGTTTAATTTAAAATTGTGAATCAATTTATTGCTTATTCTGCAAAAATTGTTCATGATGAAATGGATTTCTTCTTAATCTTAATTTGAAAAACGTCTCCTGATGTCGGCTTCTACGGCGCTCACTGAAAACATAAATGTATCAATAAAGTCCACCTTCTTCCCCTTTGTGCATAACATACTACTAAGCTTACAACGAAGCAATGACCTTTTAGCAATACAATAGAATTTATTACCAAATAGTTTAACAAATAGCTTCGGACAGATAGTAGAAAATACTACGTACTAAAACTATCTAGAGGTGACTAACGTACATCAACAATTGGACTTATTTTCTTGTGAATTTAGACAAATTTAAAAGATTTCCATGAAGTTAAAAGAACTCTAGGTGATTTTTAATAAATCCATACTGAATTCTAAAAATGAGAACGGAACAATGAGTTTTGCTAAATTTAAACAGAGTGAGCCTCGATCATTTTTAGCCTGAAATTTTTATGGCACAAGTTTTCTTTACAGAATCCTTTACTTACGAGTTTAAAGTATATTATACCAAAAATGAGAATAAAGTTTCAACATTTTTTTGATGTTTGTTGAACAATAAACATGAATCCTCTATTTCTTTTCGCAGAGTCAAGCTCACAGTCAAGCAGAGATTGCCTGAACACACCCCGCCCGGTTCACTGTCGCTCTTCTCCTTCTCGTCGTATACTTCAGGATCCTGAGGATCGTCCAGTTCGTGCCAGGGACAGGTCGCCTCCTGATAGGCCTCCTTCTCCCAAAGTACTTGGATACACACTCGGACAACTTGGATATATTCGGCTTATTCCCCGCACAAATCAGAATTTACGATTCGAATTTCGAAGATACGTTTTTCCTGCTGGTTATCCAATTAGATTGCGACCAGAAAGAAATGAATATGTTTCCCTTTCAAACCAAGAACATATTGTATTATCAGCATCCAATGGTGACATTTTTGCAATACTAGAGTATAGCGGGCTTCTTCGTGGAATATATACAACAAATAGTGATAGATCAAGAATCAAAATGAACATGATAAGCGGGACATTCAATAATTTGACTCCAAATGAAATGCGAGATTGTCCAGTAGGCAAACATCAACCAATCTTCCCCAGAAATTTTATTGAAGCTTCAGCAAATAACGATTCTCTACATTCTGAATGGAATCCTGATAGCGAAGGTAACCCTGGTTCTTCTTCTTCTAACAGACAACATTCAACTAACCGGACTTCTCCTCAGGAGCCTCCTCTTCATGCCGAAGCCAGGTCGCCTCCTGGGTGGCCGCCTTCACATAAAGTACTTGGATACGCACTTGGAAAACTTGGATACATTCGGCTTATTCCCCGCACAAATCAGAATCTACGATTTGAATTTCGAAGATACGTTTTTCCTGCTGGTTATCCAATTAGATTTCGACCAGAATTGAGCTTTGTTCCCGTGCCAAACCAAGAACATATTGTATTATCAGCATCCAATGGAGACATTTTCGCAATATTAGATTATAGAGGGATTCTTCTTGGAATATATACGACACATAAAGATAAATTGAGAGTAAAAATGAATATGATAAGCGGCAAACTTGATCATTTGACCCCAGATGAAGTGCAAAATTGTCCAGTAGGCAAACATCAACCAATATTCCCCAAACATTTTATTAAAACTTTAGTAAATAATGATTCACTACATTCCGAATGGAATCCTAATAGCGAAAGTAAGCCTGGTTCTTCTTCTTCTAACAGACAACATTCAAATGACCGGACTTCTCCTCAGGAGCCTCCTCTTCATGCCGAAGCCAGGTCGCCCCCTGGGTGGCCGCCTTCACATAAAGTACTTGGATACGCACTTGGAAAACTTGGATACATTCGGCTTATTCCCCGCACAAATCAGAATCTACGATTTGAATTTCGAAGATACGTTTTTCCTGCTGGTTA